>JANGFH010000273.1:200-28000 GCA_025758715.1 Glaciozyma martinii | reverse complement strand
CCTCCCTCCCCTTCTTCCTCTTCACCCCCTTGACGAAATTCCCCGGACTCCTCCCCCTAACCACAGTTCCCTCGCTCTCCCACCTCCCGACTTCTACCCCCTCCCCATCCTCCCTAACCGCCTCGAGAACAACTCGAAGGACGTAAAGCTGTCGACGAGCGTCCGGACGTCCGTTCCCGAGCGTCGATTGGCGGAATTGGATTCGCGCGAATTCAGCGTAGAGGTCGATGGGGTCCGAAGTGGAGCGGGAGGTGGAGGTGGAAGGAGAGGGGCGAGGGAGGTCGATTCGCAGGTCCTTGACCGTCGTACCACTCTTGAGGCTGCGGCTCGTGGTAAGCTGAACGAGCTCGACCTCCGTTCCATCCACGCTCGCGTGGCTGCTCAATTTGGCGCGAAAGTAGGAGATCGAGGAGCTTGAGGCGGGGTCGAGGAAGAGTGGGGTGGAGGGGAGGGGGAGAGTGAGGGAGAGTGTGAGGTGGTTGCGGCGGTAGCAGAGCCAGGAGGAGTCGCAGGGAGTGAAGGAAGTGGTTTCGAGAGTCGGCGAGAAAGGGATCCTGTGAGAGGGTTAGCAAGTGGGGGGTGGAGAGGCGAAAGGAGGGAAGACGCACTCGGTGGAAGTGGAATCGAAGAGCGAGGCTGCCGAGACAAAGGGGCGGAAAAAGCTCGAGGCCGACGAGGGTTGCGAGGTCTGAGGAGTGGCAGCCAATTTGAGGGATCCAGAGGTCGAACGAGAGATCGAAGGGGTGGGAGGAGTGTCGAGAGGTTTGTCGTCGTCCAACTCCGCGGCGTCGTCGATGAAGTCGAGTGGGGATTCGAGATCGGCAGTGGGGTCGACGATGGAAGGCGAGACGACATATTTCGACGAGATGACCTTCTTCTGCAGCTCTGCGACCTCTTGCGCGTCCTCCTGTCCAACTCCCTCCTCCGCAGCGCCAAAGTCCCAATCTCCCTCAGCATCCTCCCCACCATCCTCGAGAACCTCCAATCCCAACGTATTCCCCATCATCCTGATCCCTTTCATCGCACCAACCAGCTGCATTGGCAGAGCCTCGAAGCTCGACGGGGTCTCGATCCTCAGTCCGTGCGAAAAACCCTGCTCCATCCCCTCGTCCTCACTCGCGCGCCTCCCGATCTCGTTCCCGCACGCCAGGAGAGAGGTGAACGATGGGTAGGCCGCAGAAGTGAAGGGGGAAGGAGCGGGGATCGAGTGTTCTGTCGCCCTGGCGGGGAAGAACGAGTTGGAGAGGCCGAGGTTCTCGACGTGGTACGCGCTGGTGGAGGCGAGAGGTGTGGGGTAGGGCGAGGTAGGAGAGGGGTACGGCGTGCCGATGTAGTCTGGAATGAAGGGAGAAGGAGCGGAGAAGAGGGAGTAGGTGGGAGGGAGGTCAAGAGCCGGGGAAGGCGGGAGGGACGAGTACGAGGCGGTCGAGGCTGGGGAAGGGAGGCAGGAATAGGTCGGATCGGGGTAGCTGTAGGATTGCGAGGAGCTAAAGAGTCGTCAGAGTGCTGATCCAAGCGGCAGGAGGGAGGAACGCACAGGAGAGCTCGACGAGGGGAAGACGTGGTCGCCGTCGAGGGGTAGCTCCCGAACCTGTACTCTGCCGCTGGGCTGGGAAACGCGTACAGCTCCATCTCCTGCGTCTGCTCCTCCCTCCAATACCCAGCTTCCCTCTCCCCAAATTCTCGACCGAAAAAAGTTGAGCCGTCGGCTCGGAAGGACTCTTGGTCGAAAGACTGCATCGAAACCGAGTTGCGTCGGCCGGTGCTTGAGGTGGAAGGGCGCCTTGAAGTCGTAGGCGTGAGTGGTGTTCTAACTTTCGAAGTTGGCCTCTTTCGAGAGTGTTGTCGCTGGGAGAGAGTCGACTCGCGCTTGCGAGCCCGCGGCGTCGCGACTCTTCTCTCCCGGTCTCTTTCCTCGAGCTAGTCGACTGCATTGTTGGGAGTAGTTCTGCGTTGGGGAAGGAGAAAGTCAAGCAGCAGAACTCTCCTCCCAGCCAAACGAACCTCGCGATCTCCTCAGGGACCGGGACATCCTAAATTTTCAGGCTGGTCATCGACAACTCCTCCTGTCGAACCCAGCTCTTCCCTCAGACGTCCAGCTCGTTCAAAATCCTCTGCAGCTGATAAGTTTTCAGCAGCTCGACCTCCATGGCGAGACAGGCGGATGGCCTCGCGATACATTCCTCGTGCTGTGATCCGAGGAGTGCGATGCAAGCTCCAAGGTCTAATGCCGGCGCCCTTCCTCCCCCCTTGCTCTAAGTGACACTGGAGTAGCTGCCTGAAAGCTTGCAAGTTTCTGAGCTCTCCTCTGGACGGAGAGCGAGAGCGAGAGCAAGACCTCCCGAAGCCAACATTCCTCTCGCACGTCTCGGCAGCTGCTCCGCTCAATCTCTCGCCAACATTCCTCGAGATGATCGCTCCAACAAAGCGCTTTCACACTCTCTCCTCAACCAACACCGCTTGCTAAAGAACGCCCAAACGCCTCGCGATCGATTCCAAAACCTCCCCCGTTCCTCCGCTCGAATCCTCCTCAATCCCGTCAAGGCTCCTGCAGCGACCACAGGCTCCTCGTCTTGTCCAAAAGCACATTGGCACCCTCGAGATCTCCAGTCCTCTCCATCGCCACCGTCCGATCCCACCCAAACACCAGCGCGCGTCGGATCGACTGGCAGACCTCGCTCGTCTGGATCGCTCGACCGTCCACCCGCGTCGAGTAGTGCGTCGTGATGAGGAAGGCCGAGTATTCTCCTCGAGTTGAGAGAGCGATGTTTGTGGGGGTGCAAAAGGCGTGCAGCGTCACGCTTGACGTGTGGGGGAGGGCCCGGATGCTGCGGGGAGTGCAGATGAGGTTGCGGAGGGTGGGTCGGAGGGAGGAGAGGGTGGAGAGGAGAGGGAGGTCGGGAGTGAGTTGATGGATGTAGTTGCGAAGTTGGAGGTCGAGGATCTCGAGGGGGGAGTTCGAACAGGAGTACAAGACGGTGGTGAGGCCGTCGAGGTCTCCGTCGAGAACGAGGGATCGGAGGCGGGGAAACTCGTCAATGCGGTTGAATGGGCGGCAGTCGGAGGTGAATCGCAGCTCCAATCGCTCGAAAGTGTCGGCAAAATCGCAGGACAAAAGCCCAGCTCGAGGTGTCGAGGTTCCCGACATCGAGTTTGAGGACTCGAAGTTGCCCAACGCTGCGCCAGGGATTGCCGAGTCATTCCTGTTCGAGCCAATCCACGCAGCTCGCTTCTCCAGAGGTCGTCGAGAGCTCCAGCATGTTCAGCTCCATCTCCGCAAGTTGGCCTCCCAAGCACGAAGTCTCCTCATCGACCGTGTCCATAGCTGGGCAGCGCACCAACTTCAAGCTCGGGAACTGATCCAGAACCATCGCAGCTTCGATCGCGGGCAAGTTGACTAGGGCGATATCGCGGAAGTGGGGAGCGAGATTCCTAAACGTCCGCTTGACGTACGCCT
The DNA here is from genome assembly GCA_025758715.1 of Glaciozyma martinii. Classification (NCBI taxonomy): domain Eukaryota; kingdom Fungi; phylum Basidiomycota; class Microbotryomycetes; order Kriegeriales; family Camptobasidiaceae; genus Glaciozyma; species Glaciozyma martinii. Next base: position 24,543 of record JANGFH010000273.1, on the reverse strand, counting down.
CGTCCTCGCTTTGTGGCTTCGCCTCCGAAGGGAAGAACTCCGATTTGAAAAGGATGTGCGCCGCAGAATGCGTAATCGAGATGCGGGAGAGGTGAGGCGAAGTGAGGATGGAGATGCGGGAGAGGAGCTGGACGCAGGCTTCGAGGGTAAGGTCGTCGTCAAACACGATCTCGCGAGCGCAAGCTGCGTAGGCCTCCATCCTGAACACGAACGCTCGCTCGGTGCTGTCATTCGCGTTGATCGTCTGCAGAGCCACGGCGGAATCAGCGCAGTCACCCCTGCTGCTCTCGAACCACTCACCTCGAACAGGTGCGCCGCGCAAAGACGGCTCAGCTCCTTGTTCACTAGGAACAGCGCATTCAATCCCCTCCCCTCCCAGCCCAACCTCGCGCGCACGGCAGCCTCGTGGATCCGCACAGGAAGCTTCAGTCGCTGCTTGAGCGCGAGGTCCTGCCAGTGGACGAGCACGACGATGTTCGCCTTGAGTTCGCAGGGGAGCCTGGAGAAGGAAGTTCGAGGCGTGGAAGCTGCGAGGTGCGCCATGTCGAAGAGGGGGAGAGGACTCGGGTGAGGTCGATGAGGGAGGATGTGGGGCCTGCGGTGCAGCGGTAGTCAGCTCCTGGTTACTCCTTGGTTCTCGCTGTGTCACTTGGAGCGCAGCGAGGTAGCTGAACGACTCCCAGCTCCCGACAGGGCACCCCGACGGGCAGGAGGCTCGACGGCGTTCCCGCCGTGCGCCAGCTTTCCAGCCGTCTTCCCATCCACCACAAGCGCTGGAAAGAAACTTACAGAGGATCTCCGAGAGCAGCTGTTCCCGAGCGAGTTGAGTGGACGAGAATAGGGGAGACGGGCGCCGACGACAACAGGGGCTTCCCCGCCAACCACGCCTTCTCTTCTGGCCCTCCAGTCTTGAGGCGCTGAACACCAACAAAGACTTCCTCGTCTGCCTCTCCGATCGTAGCAAAGGCCTCGCGCAAAATCACCGCCAATCCTCGTACAATTCCAAACCCTCCCCTCTCCTCCCTCGCAACCCCCAACGAGCCCCTCCCTAATCCCTCCACAACTCCTGCAACGCCTTCAACCCCTTCGTATACTCCAGCAGTGTCTTCGCTCCGACCACGTCCCTCGTTCGACGACAGGCGGCCGCTCGATCGCGCGCGCAAACGACAGGATCCCCTCGACGGAATCGCAGACATCGTCCGCCTCTTCCCACGCCTCCTCGTTACCATACTCAACGCAGCTATAGTGGGCAGCATATTCGCCTTTTGGAGAGAGGTCCACCCCCTTCGCATGGCACCATTTCGCGAGGGCAGCTGAGTCTTCGGGCAAGTGCGTCGCCGCGCGAACGCTGGCGAGTGACAGGCGGCGAAGGGTTGACGAGTGGGAATCGAGGGCGGTACGGAGTGGATGGGTCGGATCACCGAGAGTGTTGTCAGGTAGTCCTCCTAGGCGGAGGTGGAGGTCCCGGAGGCGTGATCGAGGAAGGGACGAGAGGACGGCGATTGCGTCCGTAGCGTCACCGGTGAGGGTGAGGGAGTCGAGCTGAGGGAAGGGTTTACTGAATTGCGGCGGTCCAGTCACGGCCGAGTCGTGGTTGAAAGTGGTAAAGTCGAGGTCGAGGTCCTCCAGCGTTTCGGCGAAGCGCTCGACGAACGTCCAGTCTGTGTCCTCGAGCTCCGACGTAGCGATCCGAAGGGAGCAAAGTGACCCCACGGAGCCCCAAGCGTCTGTGGTCCAGTACGGGTCCATCGAGAAAGCTTCCGACGCGTCCCCCATGACCAACTCCAGCGACCGTAGCTCGTATCGTCCGACGGTGATACGCAGGACGTCGTCAGAATCCTCGAACGTCTTGGCATCGAGAAGACGAAGCGACGTAAGGTTCGGGAAGACGTCCCGGACCCTGCCCGCGTGAGAAGCCGTGAAGTCGGTGAGGGCGAGGGAGGTGATGCGGGCACCGAGGTTGCGAAGCGTCGGCTCGACGAAGGTATTCTCGTCGGTGGAGGCAGGCTGAGGAGGTTCGGGGAGAAGGTGGGGGAGGAGGTGGTGCATGGCTGATGAGGTGATCGTGAGGGTGCTCAGGCGGGGAGTAGCGAGAGGCGAGAGGCGAGAGGAGGGGTAAGGCGGTGAGAAGGTCCGCTCGGGTGGCGCCGCCGTCGAAGTTGACCTCGCGAAGGTGGCGGGAGTAGAGGGGGGCGATTCGGAAGGGGAAGATGGGGTTGTCGAAGCCGCTCGCGTCGATGACCTGTGGCAGCTGTTAGCTTGCGTCCCGTTGACCAGAGAGAAAAGCTTGCTTCAAAGAGATGCACTGCACTGAGTCCGTTGAGCTCCTTGTTGACGAGGAACAACGCGTTCAGGCTCCTGCCAGCCCACTCGGTCGTCAAATGCTGTGCGACCGCCTTCTCCTGCGCGTGCGCCTTCTCTAGTCGCCACGCGTAGCCGAGGTCCTGCCAATACGCCAGCTTGATGATGTACGCCTTGATTTCGGTTGGAAGATCGAGGAGGGAGAGCTGAGGAGGAATGGGAGAGGGCGAAGACATGTTGGGTGGGAGGACGAGGGGTAGATCGTGAGAGTGATGCGAGGTCTGCAAACCACATCCAGTTAGCTTCCGTTATCGTAGGGAGTCCCCGCTTCCTCGCTGGCGCTCTCCACGCAGCTGAGCCCTCCCCCTCCCTGCCGGAGCGACCGGCGGCCCAGCGGTTGCACGCCTGACCTCGGCACCTCTCTCCGTTTGCACCGTAGCTCGTACGCTTTTAGCGTACTTAGGGCTCGGGTCGATCCTTCCAGGCGCCAGTCATCGCCACGCTCCCCCTCACTCGATCCTCCGACGCAGCTCCCAGCTCCTCCACTTTCTGACCATCGAACGTGAAACCTCCTTCCCGCGCACAGTACTCACGTTATAAGGACCGGTAAAGCAGAGAGCGGCGGGGTCTTACACCGCTTCGAACGAGTTGGGGGTGGCCCTCTGGGACGAGGTCGACGAGGAGGGGTTGGCGAGCGCGAGCGCGGAGTGGCGACGCGTCCGTAGCGGCGGCAGCTGAGCGATCTGGTCGACCTGAGTGCTGGCGAGTCCCACTGGGCGCAACTGAAGGTCGCGGGCGACAGGGAGAGAAGCAAGGTCTTTCCCTCCCCCCTCACCTCGAGGACGCGATTGTTCTGCACAGCTGCTCCACACGCCTTCGTGAGCTCTTACTTACTCGTTACTTTGCCTGGAGGGCTGCCTGACCGCGTGTTCCGCAGGTCGTCGCGTCCCTTTACTTCCTCTCGAACGATGGACTCGATCGTGCCAGCTGGTGGTGCTTCCAGGTGAGCGTGTTCCTCCAGCTGCCCTCTCAGTCAGACTTGAACGCTTCCCTTGTAGCGCTCCAACCGACCCAGCGGACGTCACGCCGTTTCTCCTCACCCCCGACGAGCTCCTCGCGGACCTTTCGGACAACGAGGACAACGACCCACTGGAGATTACCTCTGCTGTGTCGTCGCATGTCTCCTATCCTCCGCTCCCATCACCCCTCCCTCTCACCCGGCCGACTTCTCTCTGCCACCTCCCCGACGAGCTCGTCGCCCTCGTCGCGTCGCTCCTCCCGCCCGCCGAGGAAAAACGCCCGACCGACGTCCTCGCCCTGCAAGGAACGAATCGATAGCTCTACCGCGCCTGCAAGCCTGTCCTCTGGAACGCCTACTCGATCGGGCCTCGCAAAAGCCTGACGGCCCCTCCAGACCTCCAGTGGCGCACTCGAGCGGATCGCATCGTCAGCCGCTTGGTCGACGAACCGCACATCGCCAGCCTCATTCGAAAGCTCGAATACACCATTCCATATCCCTAAGTCCACTGCCAACTCTCCCTCTTCTCCGCCTTGTCCAACTCCCCGCTCCACCTTCGCCAACTCACACACTTGCACCTCACGATCGAGGGAACTGGACGCCAGACGTCCAACTCCCACGGCAACCCCCCTCCCGCCCTGTCCATTCTACCGAGTCGCATCACGTACGCCGTCACGCAACTCCCATCCCTTCGATCGCTCCACCTTCCAACGTTCTCGCACGTCGAGGACCCGACCTTCACCATCGCCAAAGACCTTCCTCGGCTCGTCGAGCTTGGCCTCAGCGGTTGCTCTCCACCTGCTTTCCTCGGTGAAAACCCCGGAATCAAGTCGCTGTCGCTGCAGGACCAGGCCGCCAAGGACGGTGCGGCGACGGCCGCCCTGATCTTTCCGTGCTCAAAGACGCTGGAGCACCTTCGAATCACAGCGGTCGTTCCGAGGGCGAGAGATCCGCCGGGAAAGTGCGGGCTGGAGCTCTGCGACGCACTCGACGCCCTCTTCGACAAGGTGGATACTTTTTCTCCCAGGCTCCTCGCCATGCATCACTAAAGTCATCGCTCTCGCAGGAGCTCGAATCGCATCCTGAAGACGAAGTGTTGCCGCAAGACTTTCCCTACGAACTGCACGGCCTCGAGACGCTCGAGATCGTCGGCTTCACCGTCTTCACCAAAGCCGAGTGGAAGCCACCCATCCCGCCTCCGCCTCCGCCTCCACCCCCAGCCACAATCACCCGTGCCCCACTCCCTCCGCCTCTTAATTATAGACCCAACCCTTTCCACCCTCCACCCCCCTTCGCCGCTCCCCCCCTCCCCGCCCCACTCCTCCCTCGCCAGCCCGCCTCCGTGTCGAACGTCGACCCAGAGCGATTTGGACTCGGCAACTTCCTCACCCTCCCTGGATGCCAGCTCTCGACACTCCGCCTGCGCAATTTCAGGGCGCTCAACTTCACCTACGGAGCGTGGAAGGAGTCGCACTGGTCCCCGAACCCCTTCGTTCGCCACCTCGAGCTTTTCGCCGATCCTGTAAAGTCATCCGACCAGTTCCTCACTGAGGTGCGTCTCTTTCCTCCTCGCTCTCCTGCTCCAGCTGACGCCACCTTGTCCCCTCCTCCCCCCGTCAGCGAACTCTTCCAGCGTTCAACCGCGCCTTATCCCGCTTCCCCCGCGTCCAACACCTCACCCCGTCGGCTTCTTCGAGCCCCACTGTCCCACCATCCTCTCGAATCAAAACACTTACGGACTCGCCGTGGCCGCACCGACGCTCTTCGCCCTGCTGCATCTCCTTGAATCGAAGGACGTCGAGGTGGTCGAATTTAGGGGCAAGGTGGAGGGATCGAGGTGGAGTGGGAAAAGGATGAGGTGCGAGAAGAGGTGGAGCTCGAAGGGGTGGAGTTGGACGAAGATGCTGGTGCATCTTTGAGGGTTTGCGAGGGGGAGTGGATGGGCGAGGGAGGGGTTCCGCTTGCATTTGACCTCGGTGTGGTCCTGTTCTCGAAGTTCCTGGCTCGCAAGTCGTCATCGTGGAGAGCGGGAGGCGAAGAGTTGGGGAGAGGGCATCAAGGCGATCCTCGAGCCGATTGTCGAGGCCAGCTCTCGCTGCTCACACTTCTGCGTCTGCTCCCTTGTTGCGAGGCGGTCACCGAGCTGGTGAGGATAAGAGGCTTCTGGCTTCGTTTCGGGAAGCTACTGCGAGATCTCGAGGCTGTCGCTCCAAAGCCATATCGCATTCCATCCGCTCCTCCAAGGCTCCTTCCTCCCTCGACCTCCCCGACCTCGCACTCAATCCCTCCAACCCTGCTGCAAAGCCTTCAAGCCCTCCGTATGCTGCAGCAGTGACTTGACTCCCTCAAGGTCCCCAGTCCGCCTACACGCCGTCGCGCGATCGAGTCCAAACCGCAAGACCTGCTCGACCGAATGGCAGAGGCCCGTCGTCTCCTTGCCTCGAGGATCCGATCGATCCCCGTAGTAGTGCGACTCGATATGCGGAGTGTGTTCCCCCCTACTCGATAGCCGAACGTTCCGTTCCCGACAAAAGTCGGACAGGAGCGTCGTCTCCTCGAGAGTGAAGGTCGTGCGGTCTCCTGGGCCGCAGGCGAGGTGACGAAGGGTGGAGGAATGTTGGTCGAGGGCTTTGAAGAATCCGATTTGGTCGTCGAGGGAAAGAGTGGGGGCATCGAAGATGACGAGGTCGATATGGATGAGGTGTATCTGTGGATCCGCGGTGTCAGTCAATAGCTCCAGTTCGAGGCCAACTTGCAAGCAAAGCTGCACCCCTCTCAACAAAGGTCCAGCTCCGACGCTGAATCCAGCAGCTCGCTCCAGAACCTCCTCCGTCGTGTACAACGCTGCTGGTCGGTTCCTTCCCAGAGACCCCCACCCAAAACTTCAAGCGGCCTCGCCTGAGCACTCGCTAGTCACTGCAGCCTGCCCTTCCTCCTCAGCTGCGATCCCATCGGACGCCGAGTTCCTTCACACGATGGGTGCGCGACTCAAGATTGCGAGAGGCAATGCGTAGGAGCAGCTGAAGTGGGCGTGCTCGGGAGAGCTGGGGAGGAGTCGAGACTCAGACCAGGCGGACGAGCGCGGCGCGGCGGCTGAGGGAGGGGGTGGAGTGGTGCCTGGGCGGTGAAGCAGGTCCAGTCGGTGGTTCTCACCGTCAAGTTCCCACATCTCAACTCTCTCACCCTTCGCACTCCCCACGCCTCCGCAGCCTCCCTCCTCACCTTCCTCGGCACGTCACCTCTGGCCGCCCTTCATCTCGCCCTCTCCGGTCGCGAAAAGATTGACGAGGCCCCCGTCAGACGGTGCCTCGAGGGTCTCTCGACCACCCTTCGTCAGCTCCGCTACGCCAGCGTGCAGTACACGATCGGAGTGGGGGAGACGAGGTGGCTGCGACGATTCTGCGAGGGCAGAGGAGTCGTCCTCGCCCGCTCGGGCGAGTGGAATCCGTTTTTCCAGCCCTCGAACATTTTCACGCCGGCGCGCGCTCGAGGAGCCATCTTTGACAGCATGTGCTCGTCGCTGGAGGAGGTCCTCGCTTTCGGCGTCGAGCGAGTGGCGACGGTCAGACGGGAGAGGGATTTGCAGGGGGTGAGAGAGCTGTTGGAGCAAACAGGGGTATCAAGTCGTTGCAGGAGGCCCGGAGGGATTGAGAGGAGGGAGCGAGGAGGAGAGGATGGGAATTTAGGTCCGCGGTGGAATCAAGCTTGGGGGGGTTGCTCGTCGCTCTCGTCGTTAGTGTTTGCCACGTCCTCCCACTTGCTTCGCTGGATCGCTGTCCCTCCAACTGCTCCAGCCCCGAAAGATCGAGTAGGATCCCGCTGCGACGTCACTTCGACGATCGGTTCCTGGCAGCTGGTGGACGCTCTTCCTGACTCTCTCCTCGGTGTCTACACGAATCCCAACCTCAAGATCCTCACCCGGCCCACCATGCATTCCCTATCCCAGCTGACGCGCTTCCTCCGACCTTCGCAGTCCCCGTGAGTCCACTCTCCTCCCTCATCCCCTCGCTGACCCCCCGTCTCTCTCCCACGCAGGCTCTCCTTGCGGACCCCCCTCCGATACCTCAGCACCTCTCCCACCCTCCTCTCCTCCCGCCCTTCTGACCCCCTCGCCTCGCCCCCGAAATCCCAATCCTCCTCGGCTCAGCAAGGCTCCAACACCTCGTCAGCAAGCACGAAGCCCGAAGTCTCTGCTGGGGAGCCCAAGGAACGTAAGGACGCTGCGCGGGATACGAAGGAGGCAGAGGCGATGGGGGAGCAAATGGAGAATGAGACGGCGTATGGTAGTGGTGAGGCGGTCGAGGGGAGAGTGAGGAAGGGAGCTGGGGAGAAGGAGAGGACTGGATTGGCTTGAGGGGAGTTTGTAAAAGCAGCTGGCTTCGAAGCAGGACGAGATGAGATTGAGATGTGATTGTGATGAGATCGCTGCGAGCGGTTGGAAGCTGGAGGAGGTGCTGCTAGGGAACGCTACGACGCGTTCCTGATCTTCGCTGGCTGGCTTAGCGTTCAGAGCAGTTCAAATAAGGGATTCAGCGAGACTCTGAGCATTGCGGTGCAAGTGAGAGAGCGGCAGAGCCTCGTCGACCGTACTCAGAGCAAGACCAGCGCGTCCTTTGCGCCCAATTGCCTCGGTCTTCGTCTTGCCTTCCTCCCTTCCACGACTCGTTTGCCGGCAAACCAAGCTCACGCCAGGCGCTACAACCTCGACGGAACTCCAGCCTCAGCTTCTCGTCAACGCCGAGCGCGAATCCAACGAGTCCGTGCAGCAGTTCCATCCCACGAACCCTCCCTCTCCAACCTCAATCTCACCTTCCCTACCACTCTCGTTCCTACGACGCTCTCATCGCCAGCCCCCCTAACGACCACCTAGTCAGGCCTTCTCTCAGATGAGCGGGTTCAGACGCTTCTTGCACCCGAACTCGAACAGGCCGGCCGAGGACGAGCAATTCGCCCCTGATGGACGGAATCTGAGTGATACTACGCACCCAGAGTACGATCCTGCTACGGATCCCGAGCTACGTGAGTTTGCCGTGGTCTGGGTGGGGCTGGGAGGGCAGAGGCAGGGGAGGTTAGCGTGGTTCTGGCGCCGGCTGGGCGCTGGAGCGGAGTGGGACAGGAGCTAGCTGTGGGGGAGGATCGGATTGCCCTGGAGAGGCTTGGATATGGCGTATCTGGAGCGGAGGACGGGAGCTGAGGTGCGACGAGGCTGCTGGTATGCTGGGACAGGAGCCAAGGCCGCCGCGTTCGTGGCAGGTTCTCTCTCCCCAGCTGAGCCTTGCACGAGACTAAAGGTCTTACTGCGTGCTACCCAGTGCTAGCCTCATCTTGTCCCCAGCGGATCACGCCTCCAGCCGCTCCACCGCAGCTCCCAGCAGCAGCGCAGTGATTCTTAAACGACTCAGCTAACGCTCCACCTCCCCAGGCCTCCGCGTGACCCGCACCGCCGCCGAATCCATCCACGAAACGATCCGAGAAGACGACCGTCGTCGACTCAAACGTCTCGCCGGCCGTCCCAAAGTCGACACCTCCTCCTCTCTCAAACCCCGTCGCTCCCTCTTCGCCCGCGCGACTCGGAAACGCCCCGCCGAACTCCCGACTTCACCAACTTCACCTACCAATCTTACGGCGGAGGAGGAGGAACTGGGATTCGAGCCGAGGGCGTTGTTGGAGAGGCAGAGGACGCAGGCGAACGCGGCGGCCGAGGCGGAGGAGAGTGCTAGGAGGCAGGAGAAGCAGGATGGGGAGAAGGGCAAAAGGGGGAAGAAGGTCAAGGGGGGCAAGGAGAAGGAGAGGAGGGTCGTCTTTGTCAACCTCGAGGGAGCGGCGACGGACCCCAAGGGGTACGAGAGGAACAAGGTCCGCACGAGCAAGTACACGCTCTTGACTTTCTTGCCCAAGGTGAGTCGTGTTGTGGGATCGCTGGGAGCTGAACTGATGATTCCGGTGCGCAGAACCTGGGAGAGCAGTTCAGGAGGGTCGCCAACATCTACTTCCTGCTCCTCGTCGTGCTTCAAGGTAGGCTCCCCCCAGTGGTTCGAAGCGAAGGAACCGCTAACGCTTCTCCCCACTCCCAGTATTCTCCATCTTTGGCGCCGCCGCTCCCCAGATCGCCATGCTTCCTCTCGTCGCCATCCTCTGCATCACCGGGATCAAGGACGGGATCGAGGACTTTCGCCGGCACTCGCTCGACAACGGCGTCAACAACTCGGCCGTCACCCGTCTCGGAGACTGGAATAACGTCAACAAGCCCATCGCGCAGCGTCACTGGTGGCAGTTTGGGACTGGCGGTCGACCAAAGGTCAGCAAGGGCGTGCGCAAGCTTCGCGCAAAGGAGGGGTCCTACGACGCTGGATTCCTCTACGCCGATGGAGCCGACATGTCGCGCGGTAATTCGCGCGAGACGCTCGAAGGAGGAGTGACGGACGACTACGCCTCGTCGACTTCGTACCCTCCTTCCCGCCCTCGCTCCGTCACTATCGACTCGATCCCCTCCTTTGTCCCCTCCTCCTCCGGTCGCTCCGGCAACTCTCGTCGCTCCGACGTCGTCTCATACGACCACGCGACGCCCGGAACGGCCAAGTGGGAACGCACGCTTTGGAAGAAGCTCGAAGTCGGTGACATCGTCCTGCTCAAGGAGGACGACCAGATCCCCGCCGACATCATCGTCCTCTCCTCTTCCGACCCCGAAGGCGTCTGCTTCGCCGAGACAAAGAACTTGGACGGCGAGACGAACCTCAAGCCGCGTCGATCGCTCAAGGCGACGATGGGGATCGGGAACGAGGAGGACGTCGAGCACGCTCAGTTCTGGGTCGACTCGGAGGCGCCGCATGCGAACCTTTATTCGTACAATGCTGTGCTCAAGTATCGAACGAGGGGGGATACGCTCGGGATGGAGCATCCGGTTATGGAGGGGAAGAGCTTGGATGGGGGAGAGGAGAGGCAAGAGCCCGTTACGATTAACGAGTTGCTGTTGCGGGGGTGCGCGCTGAGGAACACCAAGTGGGTCATCGGACTCGTCATCTTCACTGGCGCCGACTCCAAGATCATGCTCAACCAAGGTGCGTTCCTTCCTGCCTCCCTTTGGGTCGGGGAGCTGAGCTGATGCCATGAGCGCAGGCGAGACTCCGTCGAAGAGGAGCAAGATCGAGAAGGAGACCAACTTCAACGTCCTCGTCAACTTCCTCATCCTCATGCTCCTCTGCATCGGGTGCGCCGTCGCCGATGGGATCTACAGCGGGAGGGACAACGGGTCGGCGAGCTTGTACGAGGACGGAGCCGAGACGTCGAGCATCACGGCGCTGTCTGCGATGGTTACTTTCGGGTGAGTTTGCGGTGTCTGGCGGCGGGTCGAGTGGAGCTGATGCGTGAGAGGCAGGTCGTGCCTCATCCTCTTCCAGAACATCGTCCCGATCTCGCTCGTCATCACCGTCGAGCTCGTCAAGACTATTCAGGCCTTCTTTATTTATCAGGTGGGCAGCGCGTCGCTTTCGTTCGTGGATCCGGAGCTGACTTGGCGTCTCAGGATCTCGACATGTACTATGAGCCCGTTCGTTCAGTCTCTGCTTCAATCTCGGCGCCGTTCCTAATCCCTTCCTCGCTCGCAGCTCGACCACCCTTGTCTCCCCAAGACTTGGAACATCTCCGACGACCTCGGGCAGATCGAATACGTCTTTTCCGACAAGACGGGAACGCTCACGCAGAACGTCATGGAGTTCCAGAAGTGCGCCGTCGCTGGAATCGCGTACGGAGAAGGGATCACGGAGGCGATGCTCGGAGCGGCGAAGCGCGAAGGACGGGACACGTCGGCTTTCGAACCAGCGCAGAACGTCGGCCACCTCACCCACCGCAAGAAGATGATGATCGATACGATGAAGTCGGCCTTCAAGAATCGCTACCTCCAGGAGGACAAGCTCACCCTCATTTCCCCCACCCTCGCCGACGACCTCACCGCCCGCTCCGACCAGCAGCGCAAGCTCGTCGACTTCTGGCGCGCCCTCGCCATCTGCCACACCGTCCTCGCCGACCGCTCCGACTCGGAACACCCCGACCGCATCGAGTACAAGGCCGAATCTCCCGACGAAGCCGCCCTCGTCGCCGCCGCCCGCGACGTCGGATTCGTCTTCGTCAGTCGCACGAACGCCGAGGTCGAGATTGAGGTCCTGGGCCAGACGGAGCGCTACGTCCCGCTCCGCGTCCTCGAGTTCAACTCTTCGCGCAAGCGGATGAGCACCCTCGTTCGTACTCCCGACAACCGCATCCTCCTCATCTGCAAGGGCGCCGATAGCGTCATCTACCAGCGTCTTCGCGCCGACCACGATCCCGAAGTAATCGCTTCGACGACGCGCAACCTCGAGGACTTTGCGAACGCAGGCTTGCGGACGCTCTGCATTTCGTCCAAGTACGTCACCGAGGACGAGTTCAGCCAGTGGTCCAAGGTCTACGATGCGGCTTGCGCGTCGATCGAGGACAGGGAGGAGGAGATTGAGCGGGCGTGCGAGATCATCGAGGGAGATTTGACGATCTTGGGAGCGACGGCGTTGGAGGACAAGCTCCAGGAGGGAGTGCCCGAGGCGATCGCTCAGCTCCACAAGGCTGGTCTCAAGCTCTGGATCCTCACGGGTGCGTCTCGTTTCGCTCCCGTTTCTCGTTGACCGTCGCTGACCTGTTTCCTCTTTCAGGCGACAAGCTCCAGACTGCCATCGAGATCGGCTTCAGCTGCAACCTGCTCTCGAACGAGATGGAGATCGTGCGCCTTTCCTTGCGTCCTCGCTACCCCTGCTGACCCTCTTCCTTCCTCGCAGATGATCATCTCCGCCGACACAGAGGAAGGAACTCGAGCTCAGATCGAAAGCGGCCTCACCAAGATCTCGCGCGAACAATCTGGCCTCGGTCCTCTGCCCGATGAGAAGGCGACCAAGCCAGGAGGCTTTGCCGTCGTCATTGACGGCGAGACGTTGCGCTACGCTCTCGACGAGCCGCTCAAGGCCATGTTCCTCGAGCTCACGACGCAGTGCGAGACGGTCGTCTGCTGCCGAGTCTCGCCCTCTCAGAAGGCGCTCACGGTCAAGCTCGTCAAGGACGGCAAGGGCGCCATGACCCTCGCTATCGGTGACGGTGCGTTCAGTTCTCCTTGCTGGGATCTCGCTTTTGCTGACGACGACGCTGCAGGTGCCAACGACGTCGCCATGATCCAGGAGGCTCACATCGGCGTCGGGATCGCTGGACTCGAAGGAGCGCAGGCTTCCATGTCTGCCGACTACGCCGTTGGCCAGTTCCGCTACCTCACCAAGCTCTTGCTCGTTCATGGACGCTGGTGCTATATTCGCGTTGCCGACATGTGGGCAGCTCTCTCTCTCTCTCCGCGCCGACCTCAGAACACCTGGCTCACTCAGACTCGTCGCAGGCACGCGAATTTCTTCTACAAGAACATCGTTTGGACTCTCACTCTCTTCTTCTACCAAATCTATTGCAAGTGCGTACTTCTGCTGGCCGCCCTCTTCGCACCCAGTGCCTGACTTTCGCTCCCGCAGCTTTGACGCCACCTACCTTTACGATTACAGCCTAATCATGTTGTTCAACCTCGTCTTCACCTCCCTCCCCGTTGCGGTTCTCGGAATCGTGAGTCCTTTCCGCCCCTTGTTCGGTCGCAGCAGCTGATGGAAGCTCGCGCAGTTCGACAAGGACGTTAGCGCGGCCACCTCGCAAGCCGTTCCTCAACTCTACCGTCGAGGCATCAAGGGCCTCGAGTACACTCGCCCCAAGTTCTTCGCCTACATGTTCGACGGTCTCTACCAGTCCATCATCTCCTTCTACATCCCTTACGTCGTCTACGCCTACTCTACGACCCACTCGGTCGACGGACACGACTTTAGCGTCTGGGAGTTTGGAACGACCGTCGCCGTCTGCGCCGTCACCGCCGCCAACCTCTTCGTCGGCCTCCACATTCGCTACTGGACCTGGATGGTCTTTGTCGTCATCATCGCGTCGACGCTCGCGATTCACGTCTGGATCGCCATCTACTCGCAGTTCCCTGTCTTCACGTTCCAAAACGAAATCGTCTGTGAGTTCCTTCCAGCTCTCCTTGCTGCGAAAGCTCTCGCTGACGTTTGCGTCGCAGACCTTTACTCGACCCTCAACTTCTGGACCTCGCTCGTCTTCGTCATCGTCGCCGCGATCGGCCCCAAGTTCATCTGGAAGTACATCCAATCGGCCTACTACCCGCTCGATTCGGACATCGTACGCGAGATGGAAGTCCTCGGGTCCTGCGGCAAGGAGCACCTCGACCTCGAAGCCCAGTCGAAGCACGAGGATCACCCTCTCGTCCCCTCGCCCACTTCCTCGAACCCTCTTCGCGAGCGCAACATGTCGGACGGATCCGAGGATCCTCGAACTCCCTACGGACAGGCCGATGGTGGAGCGGCGATGGAGCGCGGAGGGACGATGAGCTCGCAAGGCCCGATCCCGACGATCCAGGTTCACGGCACGACGCCGAGAGGATCCATGGCGTCGAGGTACAGCGAGGGGGATTTCGATACGGGAGCGTACGAAGGGGACGCGACGTGGGACTACTCGAACGTCCCTTCGACGTCGGCGTCGGATCTGAATCGGAGGTCGGGGCATGAGCAGGAGGAGAGCGGGGAGAGCTGGAAGAGCGCGCAATCGGGAGGGTACGCGGTTTGAGCCTGTTGGCGATGGACAATTTGGGGACAGTGTACGAGGTTGTCGATGCAGTTTATACCCTTGAATCTCGCTGTGGTCGAGCGTCGCGAGAACTTCTGCTTCGAATCACTGCTGGTTACAAGCTGTCCTTCTCCTCCCCCTCGCTCGCTCGCTACTCGCTCCTGAGCCACTGCTCGAAGCTCAGAAGGCCCGCATGCTCCTGCTTCAACGCCTCGATGTCGACCTTGTATCCTTCCTCGTATAACCACTGCACGAAAAGCTCGGTCAGCAGCGAGTGCCAAACAACCGAGTCGAAATCGAGCCAAACGCACCTTGAGCATCGCCCTGAAGTCGTAAGGAACCAGGTAGAGAATAAGGACGGCAGGTAGGCTTTCCAAGGTCGGTAGCCCTGAACGGCCTTGTAGGCGTCCTGGACTTCGCTCATCGTGAGGTCGTCGCCAGCGAGTCCGATCGTGCGCCCGGCGTACTTCTTGGGATCCTCGAGCGCCTTCGCAGCAAAGTGGCCTACAAAAAACGAGGTCAGCGAGTGTTCGGACGACTCGAAGGAGTGAAAGCGACGCACCGATATCGGCGCACGAGACGAACTGAAGCTTCCTCCCGTAGAGCGCAGCTTCGAAGATGCCGAGGAGCAGGAAGGAAGAGATTCCGCTGTGCTTCGGGAAGTTGTCGTAGAAGGCGACAGGGCGAAGGATCGTGTGCTCGATTCCCGACGCACGAAGGTACTGCTCGATCGACCACTTGCTCTCGAAGTGAGGGATGTGCGTCGCGCGTTCGGCTCCGTCGACGCTCGAAAAGACGAGGTGGTCGAGCTTGGTCTCTTTCGCAGCGTCGATGAAAGTCTTGCCCTCATTCTCTTCACCCTTTGTTCCTCCTGGTCCAGTGGGGAGCGTGACGAGGAAGGCGGCCGAGACGCCCGGAGAGCCTTGACGAGGGAGTCTTTGTCGTGCAGAAATCCCTTGACGAGCTCGACTCCCTTTTCGAGGAGAGCTTTCGAAGCGGGTGAGTCGGGAGAGCGAGTGAAAGCCCTACACAAGGAACCGTCAGTGGGAGCAGCAAGGGCGAAGTTCAGCGAGAGGACGAACCGGATGGTGAGGTTGCTGCTGGCCTTGTTGGCGAGCAGAGCGTCGATGGCCGCACCTCCTTGCTTTCCAGTGCCGCCGACGATGAGAACGGTGCGCGACATTGTGCGTGGGATGAGTGAGTTGGAAGAGGGCAAAAGACGAAGTCCGCGGCGATGCACGGAAGCCGCGTCGAGCAGCAGCTCCCTCTCTCCTTCTGCTCCTACTCCCACCCCAACCGCTAGCTCTAAGATCGCAACTCACGCTCGTACGCCGTCCACCCACTCCCTCCTGAACGCGTCGCCCTTCACTCACGTCTCCCACTGCAGCTCCGGATGGCGCTGGGAGGAATCCCTTACACGGGAGAGGAGCGCCTTCTGGTGAGCCTTGATTGTGGAAACACAAGCTGTACGTTCTCTCCACCTCCTCCCCTGCCCGCCCTCTTCGCTGAATCCTCTCCATCCTCTGCAGCATCCATCTCTATCACCCATCTCCAGTTTGGTCGGATCCCCAAAGTTCGAACAGTGAATCGCTACCCTGGCAGCCACACTTCTACTCGCACTCCGTCAATAATCACCTACGACCTCAAGGAGAAGGCGAGAGAGTTTGGAGCGGTCGCCCAGCAGCCGGAGAAGATTGCGGACGGCCGTTTGAGCGGATGGACGATGGTCTCGGCGTTCAAGAGCCAGATGCTTCCGCTCCTAGACGATTTGCAGAACGGGACGAAGGCGACGCTGCCGAAGAAGCTCGCCAGGAAGAGAAAGCCGCAGGAATGGTCCTCCTCAAGCTCCCTTCCTCTCCCATCCTCACCCTCCGCCACCGGCCTTCTCTCTCCACCATTGCCATCGATCGCAAGATCGGCCATTCCCGAGCAAGTGTACGAGGCGCAGGCTTCGTTGGAGGTACAGGAGACGCGAAAGTGGAGCTTCGGGGGAGGAGAAGGAGCGAAGCGAGCGTCGATTTATCAAGGTCCTCAGCTCAAGGTCATCTACTGCGACTGGTTCAGGTACTTGTTGGGCTGGTACGTTTCTCTCCAAGGGAGGGATTTGGCGGAGCTGATCTCTTCATCGCAGCGCACGAGCGTGATTTTCCGAGACGGCTCCCAACGCCGACGACGTCTTTCTGCGGCTCTGGGACACTACCATCATCGCCATGCTATTCCTGCCGATTGGTCTCAGTCAAAAACTTCAGTGATTCAGGAAGCTCTCACGAGAACGGGCATGTTCCCCTCCACCTTCGCACCTGGTCGATTGGTGCGCGCTTTCGGACTCAGGTGCTTTCCAACCAGTCGCTGATCCTTTCGAGCTGCTAGGTCTTCATCAAGGAGCCTGTCGCTATCGTATCTTTTGCTCAGCGACATACGAAGCAGCCTGCTGCGTCCTGGCTCGAGGTGGGACGACATTCCGCTCCTCCTCCCCCACCGATGCTGACCCTCCTCTCCTCTCAGCCCGGATCCGCATTCGCTCTCTGCGACGCCTCGGAACAAGGAGTTGCTATCGTCGGCTACACCGTCTCTCGCATCTCTCCCCGCCTCCAACTGCGTGCCTTTGAGCCCGTCTCGCGTTCGTCCCTCGCTGCGCTTGTTGGCCCTCGCTGACCGATTCCGCAGGCCTTGACGCGGGAGCTGGCGCTGTTTCGAAGGCTTTCCGTGCGCTGCTCGCTCGGAAGCTGAAGAAGACCAAGTTCAAAAGCTCGGAGCACGTCGCAGCGATCATGGAGCAGTTTGAGAGCAGAGTCAAGGCGAAGTTCGGGGATCCCGAGGAGGAGTTTGAGCGCAAGTTTGCGGTCGAGGGGAGTGATTCGGGAGCGAGGATTCGGGATGGGGTCATCACACTGAGCGGGTGAGTCGGGTTAGTGGACGAAGGAGCGGAGCTGATGAGGTGCAGACGAGAGATCGAGGAGGTGTTCAAGCCAAACGTCGAGAGTATCATCGTGCGGCTGTCTTCCGTCATTCCTCGTGGGCAGGCAAAGGTGAGCTTCCTTCTTCGGTGCGAAATCCCACTTGCTGAATTATTTCGCAGAGCATCCTTCTCGCTGGCGTACGCTCCTCCCTACTTTGTAGCCAGCTTCTCGGCTCACCATCTCGCACCAGGGCTTTGGCGAATTTCCCGACGTCCAACGACGTCTACGCGAAGCCTTTGAGCCCGCAGGAATTGCAGTAATCATCCCCGACATCCCAACGTACGTCTCTCTTCCTCTTCCGCCCTCGAAACACGCGGAACTAAACCTCGCTGCAGCCACAACGCCGTGAGCGAAGGAACTGCGCTTTTCTACCTCGCTTCGCACGTCCTCCCGCGCCCAACGCGATTCGACCTCGGCGTCTCTTCCGCGGTCGATTGGAGCAAGAACTGGGAGAAGGGGATGGAGAGGCCGTTGTTCAACTCTGTTGCGGGGACAAGGTTCATCCTGGGCAAGTGGACTGCGGTGGTGCCGAAAGTGCGTTCCTCTCGCTTGTGTCGCGATTGAGCTGATTGGGTGCAGGGAACGACGTTCGAGGTGGGGGTAGTGGCGGCGAAGAGCTATAACGTCAAGCATCTTGTATCCTCGAAGGATCCGACGTTCAACGTCGAACTCTGGGCACATGATCCGGATTCAGAGCCCAGGGCCGAAGGCTGGATGACCGATTTCCTAGGTCCCTTTTCCCTCTCCTTCGTCGCTGGGAAAGGCGCTGACGCTTCGCTCGCAGGAAAGCCTCATCCGAACTTTGAGAAGATCTGCACTGTCGCTGCCGACCTCTCAACCCTCATCGCGACGCTCCCCGTGCTGGCGAAGGACAACGATCCAAATCCCGAGAAGCAGTTTGTACTGCTAGATGTTCAGCTCATCGTCTACCTCGGGAGCAGCTCGCTGGAGGCGTGCGTGTCGTGGATGGAGGAGGTAAGATCGGTCCGCTCTTGCAAGGTGCGCAGAAGCCGATGGACTCTGCGAGCAGGGTGTGGAGAAGAGGGGACCGTCGAGCGTAATTCCAGAGCAGTTTTTCTGAGAACCAGCGAGCGAGCGGAAAGAGAGTGCGAAGCTCGTGGCAAAGCGTCGTCGCAACCTCGCCCCTCGCGCTCCACCTCGTCAGCAATCCCACTTCTGCGTCCACCAATTCGTCTGGGATACACAAATAAGGCTACATAGGTCTCACCAGCACCTCACCAGCTCCGAAACAGATCCACGAACGCCACTCCACCGCTTATTCGATCCTACGCCGCAAGAACGAGCATCCCCGCCCCCGCTGCACCCCACACCGCCGCCTTCCCGATACCAGAGCGTCCAGTAGGCATCGCTCCACCAGTCTTCTTCGCAATCGTGATCAAAGAAGGGCCTTCATCTGGAATCGAGCGTCAGCTTTCGGGGAGAGGGAGGAGATCGGAGAAGGCGGGGGCAGGGAGCACGTACAGCTGTAGGTCTTGGTGTTTAGATTAAGAGTGTTTGTGATGCCAATATTGGGGTTGTCTGGGAGGAGGTCAGCTGTGCTGGGTAGCCCGGGAACTGGTCGGCGTACTGGAGTAGAGGATGCCTGTCGGAGAAGCGATTCCTGAGCTCGTGCTGATCGTCGAAGACATTGAGGAAGAGTCTGTTAACCAGTGTGTTGGTTTAGCTAGCTGGAACAACGTATGGTAGCTCCACGCAAGCTCCCGAGACCAAGACGCACTTGTTGACGAGCTTGGAGCGGAGCTGCCGCTGCTGCTCGAAGGCGTTCCTGTGGCACCTGCGGTTGTGGAAGAACCTGTGAAGAGAGCGTGTATCAGCTTCCCTGAGATCCGACTCGTGTGCTGTTCCTCTGGTGAAAACGCGAACAGGTCGCCGGGAGGAAGGAGAGCAGAAGGCGCACTCACCAGATTGGGCGCCGACGGCGGCAGCCAGCAGGACGAGCCACAGACTAATAAGCTGCCTGAGCCAGTGCATCTAGGAGGGGATGGCTTGGAGGAGAGAAGTCGACAGGAAGAAACGGCAGCCGGCGCCTCCAAATCGTCTTCGCGCCTTGCGATCTCGACTCCCTGTGACGACGCCCAAGTCTCTCTTCTCTCTTCGAAGGTCGCTCCGAGATTTGGCAAGCTGTTCGTTTGAGACCTGCAAACTCCCACCCCAAACCCGCGCTTCCTCTCGAATCCGATCCCTCCCTCCTCCTCGCCGACCTCGCGCGAGTACGATCCCCGCGACGCTCAATCCCTCCAGACCTCCTGCAACGACTTGAGGCCATTCGTATGCTCCACCAACTCTTTCAGTCCCCCCAGATCTCCCCCTCGTCTGGCCACCGCCACTCGATCCACGGCGAAAGCGAGGATGTCCTCCAGTGACGAGCAAATACTTTTGAAGACGATACCCTGAGTGAGCCCGGGTATGAACAAGATTGTGCTCGAGTAGGGCGCTGTCCACTCCCCTGCGTATGCGAGAACGATCCGTCTGCGCTCGCAGAACCCTCGCAGCCACCTCGTCTCCCCCTCTCCGATCGTGATGCAGTCTGCGCTGGTGTAGCGGAGCTGACGGAGGGTGGTCGAGAGACCCTCAAGGGCTGGAGCGATGGGGAAGGGAGAGTTGTCAACCCCTCCCTCGCCGGCGAGATCGAGCTCGAGGAAGGTGAGGGGTGACGGGGGCAGGAAGGAGAGGAGGGAGGTGGCGGTACCGTAAGTGGTGTGGAGCGAGAGGGAGGTGAGTTGAGGGAAGCTGGCGGCAAGCTGAGGTGGGTGGTCGGTGCAGAAATCCTCGCATTCGAGGTTCAGCGTCTCCAAAGTCCCCGCGAACCTTTCGACGAAAGCCCAGCAATCGGCGTCCAGCCGGCCGGTGCTCAATCTGAGGGACTTCAAAGTACCCACAGACGACCAAGCGTCGCTGGCCATCGAGACGCGATTCCGTGGTAGTCCTCGTCGTCGCAACGCAGGCGGAAATCGAGTGACCTCAATTCCAACTTCGCCATTATGCTCGAGAAGACGTCCTCGTATTCGGAAAATGTGTTCTCCGAGGGAAATCGCAGGCAGCAAACGTTGGGGAATAGCTTGAGCAGGGTTGAGGCGTCGAGGGGTTCGGAGTCGTCGAGGGTGAGGTCGGTGATGCGCAGCGCCAGCGAGCGAAACGTCTCGATCGTGTAGACCCTTTCCTCGCTGAGCTCGGCGTCTGGAACGGGGATGAGGAGGGTAGAGGGGAGAATCGCGTCGGTGGACTGGGCGATGGAGAGTCGACTGAGATGGGGAGCGGCGACGGGGGGAAGGTTGGACAAGACGAGGACGACCGCTTCGGCAGTAGCGCCTTCATCGAAGGAAATCTCGCGAATGTGGTGCGCGAAGACGTGGATTCGGAACTTGAAGATGGCCTTGGAGCATCGACTGGCCTTGACAACCTGCAGCGCGCCGTGTGAGCGCTTGGGAGAGAAGCACGAACAGTCATGCCCACCTCAAACAAGTGTACAGCTGCCAGCCCGCTGAGCTCCTTGTTGACGTGGTACAGCGCGCTCACGCTCCTCCCTAACCAGTCCGACTTCACCAGCTCGGCGACCTCCTTCGCCACGTCGTATGCCGCCGCCAACCTCGCCGAATACGCTTGGTCCTGCAAAAGAGCGAGCTTGACAATGTAGGCCTTGATCTCGGTTAGGAGGCCGAGCAGGGAAGCTCGAGGAGGGCGAGGTGCTTCCATCGCGAGGAGGAGGGTCGTTGAGCGGGTTCGAGGGGTGGAGGAGCTGGACGAAGAGGGAGCGGGGGAGCTGGGCGGAGAGCGCGTAGGAGGGGGAGTTCGAAGGCTGAGCTGGTTGCTTCCTGCGCGGTGGAAGTGGGTCAGCTGCTGGTCCATCGTCCCCCCAAACAAGGCTGCAGGACGCGTCTCCGCTCCTCTTCCACTGCCAACGTTCCCAGGGCTTGGACTGAAGGTGCTTACTGGTACTGAGACACGGCGCGCCAGGAGTGCAGCAGGATTCGAGCGGAGGAGCGAAGAGGAGAGGTCGGAAGCTGTGTGCGGCAGAGTGAGCTAAGTTCTCCACGGCTTCGTTCCACCTGAGGACTCACGGCGAGTTAACTGTACTGGAGTCTCGCTGAGCTGTTCCCCCAAGTCAATTTGCAGATCGTCGTCGTCGTCAAACTTTGCAGAATCGTCGTCGTCGTCGTCGTCGAAGGGAGAAGAGCCAGTCAGCCCTGAGTTTTTGGCTGAGCTGCCCCTCCTCCCCCTCCTGCCCTCCTCCAACCGACCGCCGAACGACCTCCAAGCTCTCCACGCCGACCCCGTCCGCCCCCAGTCCCTCCCCTACCACCCTCGTCCGCCCCAGCCAAATGTCACTCCGGAAAGCTCTCCCCGCTACTCTCCGCGAGCTTCGTCTCTTCGGCTGCCAATCCTCTCCAGCCAGCGCAGGAGTCCGGTTCGTTCCAGTCTCTCCAGGCCCTCTAAGAGCCCAGCTGACCGAGCCCTGTCCAACTCCCGCCTCGCCTCTCGCCCTCTCGACCACCCTTCGACCGACCTCCTCACCCCTCCTTCCGCCCCTCGCGCCCTCGACGCCGACGAAAACAGCGCCTTTATCCAATCCTCGTACCCCGCCGTCAAGAAGGCCAACCCCGACCTCCCGATCCTCATCCGCGAGGCTCTCGGAACTCCCGCGAGGGCGTTCGCCCGGTTTGGTGAGTCCGCGCGGTCTGGGGTTCGTGCTGGGTTGCTAGGGGAGCGGGGCAGAAGCTTGTGAGATATGCTGGAAGGGCTTGCAGGCGAACGGCGGAGGTGGAGAGGAATGGCGCTGGGAGGCGGCGAGCGTGCTCGCAGCTGGCTCAGTGCTCCTTTGCCCTTCCCCTTGCCGTGTGACGGTGGTCCTTTAGTACGGGAGCTACCAGATGATGGAGTAAGGGAGGTTGCAGCTACAACGATTCGAACAAGCAGCGCAGGTCTCTCCTCGCGCACTTGCGCGCAAGGGAGCCAAACTGCCAACTCGAAGTGGCCTGTGGCTGCGAGTACTGCCTGTTTCTCCCTGAGATGTTCGAGCGAAGGCCGCTGGTATGGAAGGAGGGACGCAGGGAGCTGCTCGTGGCGAGGAGTCGTCCCAGGAACTGTGCCAGGCAGCGAGCTTCTGCTCGCCGCTGCCGCAGCTCAGCTGGGAACCAAGGTCTTCGCCAGAGTTCATCTTTCGCACCTCACCGCGCCGTTTGAGGAAGCTAGGCAGTCCCAAGGTCGAGAACCACCTCGCGACGAGCGGTGAGGCCGGAGCGTTGTCGTGGCAGCGAGCTTAGCTTGCAGCTACCACAGTGCTGAGGTTTCGGACCGCCACGTCGCGAGGCTCGCGTTAGCAGGAGGGAAATTTGGGAGAAGGCGGCAGCGAGCTCAGAGTCGCAGCCAAACGTCCCTCTCGAGGAGAAAGGAACGCGGCTTGCGTGCGTTCTTGCTCTCTGTGTCTCCTTCCCGTGCTTCGGGGTCCCGTCGCCTCTAGGAAACGGTATTCCCTGGTAGACAAAGACCCCCTGCGCGCGACGCGACGATTCGAGCCGGGCGCGCTGGTCCGAGGCGGCGATTACTCTCCTCGCTGCTCAGGGCAGTACTCTTTCGCTCGGCAGTCTCCGTCGCGTCGCTACCTTCGAGTGCGCGGGACCTGCAAGGGTCATGTTCGTCGAGCGCCGGCAGGGTTCACTCGTACCACAGACGCTGAGGGTGATGCCAACGCGACGAACGCGCAAGTGGAACAGTTTCGCGAGGGCTACGAGCCGACACGCTCGCAGCCTACCACCGTTCTGCTTCCGCGGCCCAATCGTCGCGCAGAGGGCCCAAGGCGCCGCACGAGGGAAGCACGGTGGCTTCTTTGCTCGAGACGCAAAGGGGATCTATGATAGCGAGCGGAAGGCAGCTTGAGCGACGTGAGACCAGGCGAGGTAGCTCGCTAGGTCCTTGTCGCTGTAAACTCCATGTGTTTCCTCGCCATGTTGGTCGCCCCAAGAGCCAGAAGGGCAGTCACGACTCATGACCGTCGGCGCGGTGCTCGTTTCTTCCGCAACATGCCCGAAAGAGAGCGCTGCTTGGCGACTCGGTTCAGGTGTCGTGACCTCTCAGGCGCCCCAACGAGGATCTTGGGGAGTAGCTGGAGCTTCGTGATGCCCATTCATCATTTCTTACCAGGAGATGATGTTCGTGGCGAGACATGGTGGAAGCGCCGTAGAGGTAGCGAGAGCAATCTCGCAACCCAGCAGTGCTGCTCCGTTGATCTTCATCACGATTCCAACTTAGCCCCAAGTCGAAGCAGACGGTGCTTCCCTGTCACCCAGCCCTCTCCCTACTCGTTCCGAGCACCTCACTAACTCCCTTCTTCCCACCATAGAACGAGGAGTAGAGAAAGTCGTTCTCCTCGACGGAGCAGCGACGGCGGAGGAGGTCGAGAAGCGTATCGAGTCGTTGCTGCATTAGGTGGAGGAGTTGAGAGGAGTGGAATTTACAGTGTGGGGAGCGTTCGTTCGACGAGAGCGGGAGAGAAGCTTTCGATGGCGCTCGGCTGGGTCGAAGGTCCCGTGCGCGAGCGGTGAGAAGATCGCAAGGCGGTGGTCGAGGGCAGAGAGTTGCGGGAGTGGATGGGGGAAGCGGGAGATGGCCTGAGTCGGGAAGAGGCTGGCTGCACTGAGCAGGGGAGGAGGCAGAGCAGGCCTAGGACCGGGGGCGTTCGAACGAAGCAGTCGGCGAGCGAGCACGAAGCATGAAGCAGTCGAGCGTAGTGCCTCTCAGCACACGAGCAGAGGGTACACCCCCCGAGCAGTCCACCGCCCTTCCCCAAATCGCATGTCGCATGGAACTGGTTTTGTCTGCTGCTGCATGACATAGAACCCCCCACTCCTCTCCCTCTCCTGCACCGCATCGACCGCCTACTTCTTCTTTCCGGCGTCGCTGTAAACGAGAGCCCAGCCGTCAGCTCCTCACTCCCACGCCCGACCCGGTTCGAGAGAAGACGCACCTCTTCTTCGCCTTCTGGGTACCCCTGAACTTCTTTCCGCGGTTCTTGCGCTCCTTGCGCAGCTTGCGGGCAGTGCGGTCCTTCTTCTGGGCGAGACCGAACTGTAGGAGGGAAGGAGAAAATGGGGGGTCAGCTCCCAATCCTCCAAATTGACGATACCCTCCCTCGACCTCGACCTCGTCTCCCGCTCTCCTCGCCCCATTCGATGCCTGTCACTCCCTCCCTACACCCCCCCTGTAGATACCAACGCAAGACTCACTCGGATCAACCGGTACCTAGGCTCGAACTTGAGGGCGTCCTTGCTATCGTAGATCAACGCGAATCCCGTCGACTTTCCTCCTCCAAACTGAGTGCGGAAGCCAAAGACGATAACCTGGTCCTTGGGGGCCTTGTACATGCCCG
>JANGFH010000271.1:0-33985 GCA_025758715.1 Glaciozyma martinii | reverse complement strand
AGGCGAGTGGAAGGAAGAGTGGGATGGGGGAAGGAAGAGGCGAGGAAGGCGCTGGGTTATATAGAGCAGAATCCACTGGAGAGGAACAAAGAAGCGCACAGGAACAATCCCCCACAAAGTCCCCCATACCATCCGAGACACAAAGCAGGACGGAAGCAGAAGCGAGGACGGAAGTAGAAGCGAGGACGGAAGCAGAAACAAAGCAGGTCTTCCCCCGTCCCCCTCTTCGACAGAACAAAGCCATTGGTTGTGGCCGAGTTCCGGCTCTCAGCAGTCCCACGATCCTTCCTAGAGGATGTCGGGCGGGGTACGATGCTTTCCCTGGGAAGCAGAACGGGACCAAGGGAGACGAGGTGACTCTTTTTGGATTAATTGCTGGTTCGCACCGCGTCGTTACTCCTGATGCAGAGAAGTCGGCCGAAGAAGTCTCCTGGCAGCGACGATGCTGTTCGCCAGCTTGCCCACGTTCGCCGCCGCAAGGATGACCTCGCTGGCTAGCTCGATCTCAAACGCCTGCTCGATCGCGTACGCGATGTGCTCCGCCTCGTCCAGCGTGTAGATGGCGAAGTCGTCTGGATCCGAAAGCACTGGGGTCGCAGGTTCGGCGACAATGATCGGGAGAGATTGCGTCTGGCGACTCGCCAGCGATGAGATGGAGGGAGATCGAAGGTGATGGGGGATGAGGTGGCGCGCGGCGACGGGGATGACGTGCGGGTCGAAGGCGAGCGTCTGGGCGACGATCGAGGTGAGGGTGCTGTAGACAGCTTCGGGATCATCGGGATCCGAGGGGTGTTCGACTGCGATGAAGGTTTGATCAGCCTTGCGGTCCCCCAGTCTTGCCATTGCGAGGGAGCTCACCAAAGATCTCAATCGGGCAGGCGATGGCCATGACATTGTGCTTGCCGTCGTGGTGGTAACTGCGCCCAGGGAAGAGTGAGTCGAGACGCCGGGAGCGAAAGGCGTAGACTCACCGAAGTTCGTAGTTCCCAACAGCCCAGGGCAGCTGCTTGCTGGAGAACGACACCGAGCCAGCGTCTCCAACAACAGGGCGATCCACGTCTGCGTCTCGAGCCTTGTGGTCGTCGCGAAGGTCGCCCTCCCACTCGTCGCCGTGAACGCCAATCCAGTGGCCCTGGCTCGAGACTCGAGTAACGAGCTTGCTCTTGTTCGCTCCAAGCCGGTAGATGCCGATCCAGTCCTTCTTGGAGTGGTTGTCGGGCGCGTGCCAGTCGATCGTAATAGGCTCGCCGAGGTGGAACCTTGCGGGCGCGGTCGAGGTCGAAGCATGAGGGTGAGAAGGACGGAACGTCGATGGCCGGGGCACGATTCCGTAGTGCGAGGGATCATATGCAGCGAGGTTTGAAGCCACGCGACTGCACCCCGAGGTTAGCATTGGGCAGGGAGATTGGGTAGGCGGGGACGGACCTGATGATGAAGCGCTCTCCAGATTGCTTCAGAAGGATCTTGGTGTCTTCAACGTAGCCCGAAAGGCGAGGCGCAGCTGCGAGCCAACTCTGTGAGCAACTGCAGCACGTTGCGCGAGAAAGGTACCCACAGCGGCTCAGGAACTCCTCGACCGCCTCGGCAGTCTCCTCAAAAACCTTCTCGAACGTCCCATGAACCTCCCGCACACCGCGCGTGACGCCTCCAAGAACGTGAGCGTTGCGAGCAGCGACGTTGCGCAAGGTCTTTGTGACCCCAGCGTCCTTGCGAAGCGTATCGCCGTAGAGTTTGCGCATGTGAGGACTGTGAGGAGTGGTGAGTGGGTGCGTCTTGCCTGAGCTTCCGCAGAAAGGCCAGGACTCACTTTTCGACCGCGCTGAGGAACCACCAATGAGAGAGGACGGCGATGATCGCCTGGATGAGGAGGAGTTTGCTGCCGCAGATCAAGACGAGACCGAAGAAGGCTGCGCCGCCCATCGAGCGTTCAGGGTTGTTGAGGAAGCGGAAGATGCCGGTGTAGTAGAGCTCCGCCGGGTAGTCCTGGATGAAGAAGTCGCCTGCGGAAAAGAAACGTCAAGTTGCGTCGGCAAACGTGAACGCGGCAGGCTGACCGTAAAACCATCCGAAAGGTCCCAGCGCTTCGTAGGTCGACTGCGCTGTCCAGACATGCAGACCTACGAGAAGCTGGAGTGAGCAGAACAGGTCAGCATGCCTGCTCTTGTCGACGAGAGGGAGACGCACCAGTCCAAGGGTGTGTCGAACGAGCTGCGTCCCAACGGTCCAGTCGACGGGAATCGCGTAGCAGCGCCACGCAAGAGCAGCGAAAGAGCCTGCGGGAGGAAGGAGGTCAGTTGGAGAGCGCGTCGACCGCAGGCAAAGCAACCGCACCGTAAGACATGCACAAGCTGAGGTTGTACGTCGCTTTCCAGTTCGTAAAGGCGTCTTCGACTGCGCCACCTTCGGCTTCGTAGTGGTAGTGCTTGAGAAAGTGCCGAACGATCCACTTGTGCTCCGACTGGTGCTTGAGGGCGAGCCCGAGCCCGACGGAGTGGAAGGTCCTCCAAAGAAGGGCGTTGACGAAAGCGAGCGAGATCTGAGTCGACGGGCCGAGCGTCGGAAGAAGGAAGGACCAGCAGCCGTAGAAGATGACGAGAGCAAACGCGAGGTCTCGGTTCCTGCGCCACTGCGTCAGCTTTCACCGCGACACGACGGCAAGTCAGGCAGCGGACGCACCGGAAGACGTCGAAGTTCTTGAACACGAGGAGATCCTTTTTGAAGTAGCGGTTATCGAGATCGTGTCGCGTGACTGCTGGTGACTGAGCTCCGCCCTCGATGTCGACTGCGCTGAGACCGCTCGCAAAGCTGCCGCTTCTCGATGCCGGTCCACGAGATCGAGTCGGCTCAGGTGAGGCATCGTCGCTGTCGCTGTTGTCCTTCGCAAAGCTTTCGCTCCGAGACCGAGTGCGCTCCGACGGCGACGTCGTGGTGGTCAGGCCGAGGGGCGTTCGCGCCGCGAGAGGTTTGCGGCTGCCGTACGTTCGTTCGATATCTGGTCTCCAGCTGTGTTAGCAGAGTTCCGAGCGGGAAAGGAAGAGCTGGAGCGTACGAGGGTTTTCAAAGTAGACGAGGAAGCCAAACTGGCAAGCGTGGGCGACGAGCGAGACGAAGAGGACGGTCTCACTCGCGACGATCAAGGAGAGGCCGTAATAACCTGTTGAAATGAAGGCGTAGGTGGGATGAGAAGGCGTGGCGAACGAACGAACAAGAAAACGTACCGGCATAGCCCACAGAGTACATCGGGTGGGGAGCAAACTGTGCGAGGAAAGCGGAGGTTAGACGGCAGGGACGAATCAGAAGCACAAGCGACTCACCTCGAAGACGCCATCGAAGACCAAATCCTGCAGACTGAGAAAGAACGCATCTCCCCAGTACCATCTGCACCAAAGGAACCGAGGGTCAGTGACCTTTCGCAGACGGGTTTTCGATCCGAGGACTCACGCGTAGTCCTTGACGATCCTGTGAGCGTCGACTTTGACCCAGAGGTTGAAGAAGATGAGAGTCAGACCTCCTATCCAGCGCGAAATGTGGAAGAACGCCGAGTGGTTCGGAGGGAACTGGAGGAAGGACATGGCGAAAAAGCAGTAGGAGAGGAAGTCGTTGAGGAGAATGACATCGACAAAGTGGCGGAACATGATCCAGATCTGCACAAGAGAAGACACATGAGCCAGGTCCAGCCACTGCGAGCGAAGAGATGTGCGTTACGTTGAACTCGAGGGGGACCGCCTGCGAAGTGGTCGCCAAATCAGCTTGGAGTTCCCCAGCGCAAGAGAGAGGTTCTCGGCGCACCTTGAAATCATAGTCCTTGCCCATCTTGGCGCTCAGCTCCCGCTCAATCCAGCGCCTGACCCCAGGTTGACGACTCTCGTCCATCCACCCGCGCTTGATGACCGTCCGGACGATCCACTTCTGCTCGCTCTGCTTCCTGAGAACGTAGCCGAGCCCAGCATTGTACGCCAGCCTCCAAACGGCAAAGTAGAAGAGAAAGAAGTACCGCGAGACGTGGAGGGGGAGGAGGGCGAAGAGGACGACTTGAAGTCCGAGAAGGGTGAGGGTGAGGATGTCGACGTGTGACTTTGGAAGGCGAGGGTCGAAGAGGGACGAGAGCATGTCGTGAGTCTGAGGGATCCTAAAGACTGCAGGCGGGGGGTACAACATCAGCTGGTTGGTAGGGGAGAACGAAGAGAAGCCCACCTGTTCCATCCGGAGTCTTGCCGAAAGGTCCCTCGTCTCGAGCTGGGCGCAAACGAACGAATGCGAGGTCAGTTGGGGTGGAACTGCTTAGAGTTTGAACGCGTGAACGTACCTGATTCAGCTGCAGGGGAGCTGTCCTGGTCGGAGGGGACGGGACCGCTTGTCGGTTTGGGTTGTTGGTCGTTTGAATCGAGCGAGTGGGGAAACCTCCTTCGAAGTGATTGATCTTGAGAGTTCATTCCTCGTCCTAAAGAGAGAGAGAGAGAAGCTGCTGGGTTGCTCGACTGAAGAAAGATCGGCTGCTGAAAAGGGAAAGAAAGAACACGTCGAGCAAGGTTCGCGTTTGAATATTTTAATTCATTTTAATTTAATTTAAATTCCAGCCCCTCCTCCCTCCCTCCTCGTCGTCGAGCTGCTTCTCCTCTCCCCCTCTCCTCCCCAAGTCATGTCTGCTGCTGCTTCTACGAGCTCTCCAAGTCAACCTCAACTTGATACTAACCCAAGAGGAATCCCAAAGGCAATCTTCCTCGTCAGCTCCTTCCCTCTCCCTCTCCTCACGCTCGAACTCATCCCGCTTCCATCTCGCAGGACAACGTCGAGGACTACATCGGCGGACCGGAGGAGGATGCAGATCAACCCTTAAAGGCCTTGCAGGAGACTCTCGCGTACGAGCTCTCCCACCTCCCCTCTGCTGACCCCGAGCTGATCCCCCTTTCAACAGCAAGTACCGCTTCATGGAGTCGAACAGCCTACAACGGCGTCAGGGATTGGAGGAGAAGGTTCCAGAGCTGCAGCGGACGATCCAGATGATCGCGATCCTCCAAGCGAAGAAGGTGAGCACGCGCCGGGACCGGGCAAGCCCACCGACGCAGGAGCTGATGTGGCGGTCGTGGGCTCTACAGGAGGCAGGCGAGCCCTTCGACACGACCTTTGAGCTGAGCGACACGCTCTTTGCTCGTGCAGATATCGAGCAGGTCGACGAGGTTTATATTTGGCTCGGTGTGCGTCGTTCCTCCCTCCCTCCCTCTCCCAAGCGGGGGCGCTGATACGTTCCCCTCCCTCTCTCCCTCTCGTTCCCCAGGCAAACACGATGCTCTCGTACCCCCTCCCAACAGCTCACGACCTCCTCTCCGCCAAGCTCGCGTCCGCTCAATCTTCTCTCGCCAACGTCAAGGAAGACCTCGAATGGCTCCGCGATCAGATCACCGTCACCGAGGTCAACGTGGCAAGAGTCTACAACTGGGACGTCAAGCGCAGGAGGGAGCGAAGAGAAGCTGGCCTGTAGCAGTATTTACAATGCCTGCTATTCATCCTTGTCCCCGCCCATGTCGAACTTGCCCTTCTGTGCGCCAACGGCGACTGTCGAGAACGTCCCCAGCCGCGCCCGGAGATGCTCGACCTCCTGCTCGCCTTGCTCCGCCCACTGCAAGACAAGGTGGCGTCCTAGGAGATGGGTGTGCTCCAGCGCGGCGAATGCGGACTCGGCGTCACGATGCGAAGCGAAATCGAGGAAAGCGAAGCCTCGCGTCTTGTGGTCGATCTTGCGTGGCAGGCGGACCGACTTGAGTTCGCCGTATGCACTGCGAGCTGGAGTGAGTGGAGGCGCCGGCGAAGGAGCGGAAGGGTCGCACCTGAAGAGTTCGCGAAGTTCTTTGCGCGTGACCTCGAACGGTACGTTCTTGACGATGAGCTTCGTGGAGGTCGTCGAGGACGCCTTGCCTGCGCGTGCCACTGCCGGGGAGGGTCGCGCACCCGCCTTCGAGTCGTCCTTCCCTCGCTGGGCGAAGCGAATCTCCAGTTGGTGGCTGTCCAGAAGAAAGCCCTCCCGCGCCTGCTTCGCCTCCGCCGCCGCCGCCACGGTGCGAAAGCCGACGAAGCCAAATCCCATGCTGAGAGTATGGCCCGCTTGCTTCGGGTCCGGCTTCGTCTGGACGCGCGCGAAGAGGAACGCGGGGAAGTGGGCGAATGCTTGCGTGAGAGTGGCGGCGGAGGTCGAGAATGCGAGGTTCTTGACGAAGAGGGTCGATCCTGCTTCCGAGGGAAGGACGGCAGCAAGTTCCAGCGGCGCGGGAGGTGCTGGGCCACTCGAAAGGGAAGGTCGAGGAGGGACGTCGGTGAACAGTCCCGCCGGTGCCTTCTCGAGGTAGAGAACGCTCCCGCCGACCTTCTTGTAGACCAAACCTCTCCATGCGTCGGCCGCCGAAGCTGCATCACTCATCTCGACGATGGCGATCGTGCCGCTGGGAGGTAGGAGAAGGCGGGAGATGGGGCCGAAGGGAGAGAAAAGAACGGTGAGGGAAGCCGACGTAGTGTTGTAGGGAAGGTTCTTGACGAGGATGGACGTAGTTGATCGAGGGCCGGATGAAGTGAGCGCGACGAGATTGACTCCTTCCTGGAGCGTGGCCAAAGTCAGCACGGCGGTCGGGAGTGCGACGAGCCGAGATCCTCACGCGTTCGAAGAAGCTCTTTGTCTCCGCGATGACATGAGATTCTGCGAGAGCGACGCGCACTGCTGCGTTGTCGGCCGAGGGATCGAGAAGTTCCGACTTCGAGATGCTCAGTCGGTCGGCCACTGAGTCTAAGACCGCATCGCTCTGCGTGGCGAACCCTTGTTAGCCCAGCTCGTGCTCGCAGCGGAGAAAGGCGACGCACGTTCATGTAAAGAGTTGCCCAGCTAATGCCCTTGACTGCCTCCTGCTTGCGTATCTCGCGCCGATCTCCTTTAAGAGTAGGAGTGCGAGAATCCTTGCCTTCCGCGTCCGATTTCCTGGCGATCGCTGGGAGGAGGTGGAGAAGTCGACCTTGGAAGGAGCGTTGATCGAGAGCGTCGAACGCCAGGACAGCAGAGGACGCCAAGGCGAAGGTGATGTAGGCAAGGCCCTTCCCTTTCTTGGACGTCGCATCGACAGGGATATGGATCTGAGGGAGAGGCAAGTTAGTTGTCGAGCAGGCAAGGGTGGAGCTTTTGCGAACCTGCTCGATAGATCCAAAAGGCTCAAAGAGAGCACGCAGCTCGACCTCGCTGATGGAGAAGGCAAGGTTTCTGACGAAGAGCCTCGCCGAGTCGAGGATGAGCTCATGGGCGTTCGACGGCGCCGCTTCGCCCAGGGCGGCTTCGTGAGTCGTTGCGACCTGGAGGCGTCACGACGTGAGCTCTGGAGCAAGAACTGGAAAGAACTCTTCCCGCACCTCTGCATCGTCCTGCACCCAGCCCTTGAGCTCGACCGCGTCGGCTTCTGGCTGCTCCTCGAGCTTCCGCTTCGTCCTTCTCGCCATGTACTCCAAATCGGTGATAGAATCGTCGTTCGCGAGACCATCTCCTGCTACGACTGGGTCCTCTAGTGGTCGGGGGGCGGAGGCGGGGTCGAGGAGGGAAGACTGGGCGAGCGTGGGACCGAGAGCCGCGGGGGTGGACGAGGAGGCGGCAACGAAGGTGCTGGGCGAGAGGGGAGTCGAGGTCTCCTCGAGTGCGCGATTGCGGCGGGGTGCCATGACACTCAGGAACTCTGCGAAGCGTGTCGCTTCCGAGTCGTCCTTGCTGCTGGCTCCAACGACGGGTTGTTCGACAGATGGCGGGGAGGAGGGGGAGAGCTTGAGGCGCTTCTTGGACCGTGGAGCATCTGCAGTCTGGCGTTCCAAAGCAAAAGGTCAGCACTCTCCCTCCTCCCTCCTCTGAAAGAGCCAACGGACCTCCTTTGCCCATTCGACGCGAACACTAGATCCACCAGTCGAGCCCTGGAGCCAAGTCCCATCTGCCCACTTCCGCACGCGGTCCGCTTCGGTGGTCTCTTTGAACCCAACGAAAGCGATGCGACGAGAGGTCCCGTCGGGCTTGAGAAGGATTTTGAGGTCGGTGAGAGCTGGAGGGAAAGGGGGACAGCGCAGGAGGTGGGCGCGAAGGAGGGGAGTCGTTAGAGAAGGAGGGAGGTTGGACAGTAGAAGCCGCGTAGGCTGTGGAGTCGGAAGGGGTTCCATCGTCGTCGGTAGGAGGGAGAAGAACAGGAGCAGCGGGAAGTCAAATCTCGTCGACCTCTCTTTTCCTCGAGCTCGTACTGCCGCCGACTGGGCGAGTGCGGAAGCTCAGATGGATTCCTAAAGGAGGGCGACGACGCTTGAGAGCACCTTGCAACTGAGGAGCTGCTCAGCGTCTCAAGACTGAGATCTTTCCTCTCCAAGACGCACAACCTCCTCGGCGCGCTTCGTTCGATACAGCGATTCCCCAATACAGCGTTCCTCCCAACTACACACCGAGAGCTACTTCTTTTTCTTCCCCTTCTTCTTCTTCCCCTTGGCCTCGTCCTGCCCGACGACATCCACTCTCGCGAGCCCGGTCCCAGCTCCTCCAGCCGCGACAGCGCTCTCTCCCTCCACCCCCACTTCTTGCCCATCGCCGCGTGAAGGTTCCTGAAGTACCGCCTTGCGCCGTTGCTGGAAGGACGCCAGCAGCGAGCGGTTGAGGAGCTCGAACCGGTTGAGGAACGCGCTTGATCGAGTCTTGAACTTGAGGCACTGGAGCACACGCGAGGAGTTCAGCCAGCGCTGGGAGCAGGGCCTAGAAAACTGGCTGCACACCTTGTGGTTGTCTGTCACCTTGAGGACCAGCAGGCCAGAAGCGTGACGCCAGCGAATGCAATAGCGGGTCTGGGGGAGGGAGCGGGGGTCAGCTATGAGCCCAGGCAGAGATCAGAACCAGCTCACCAGAGTTGGAGATGCTTCAGCCAGGAGATGACAGGCCTCGGTGTACTCCTCCCAGCGTTTAAAGTAGACCACTGGAGAGCGTCGTCAGCTGGGAGAGTTCAGGAGGAACTGGACGGCGTACTTGAACAGCGTCCTAGTTGGCCCAACTGGAGAGCGAGCGAGTATTTCTCAGCGTGGGCGTAGTCTCCCCTCTTCCTCTTCTGCAGCGAGACGAGTTGGAGCTCAACCCAAGCCAGGTCTGCGAGTTGATACAATTGAATTTATCCCAGTTAGTACAAAGGACTTGGACAATTCAAGATTAGTATTGAGCTTCCTTAGCGCTGATCCCCCGGCTTGCTCCTCGACCACTCTGCTCTGGGGCCAAATTAACAAGCGTCGCAACACTGGCGCTGGGAATCTTTTCCCCTTCGCAGGCTGGCGAGCGTGAGGACCAAGACGCTCAGCCCAACCCTCTCCTCGAGCTCAAGGCTTCGAATCCACTGCTTGTTGGGGCAGGAACAGCGACAGCTCTCGTCTTGGGCCACCGATTCTGGGCTCGCTTTCTCAGGAGGATACCCAACGCCGATTCCTTGACTCCCGACTGGCTTGGAGGACGATCCATCAAAGGCATCGTCACAAGGTGCCGTTGATTCTCGCCCAGTGGCGTAGGCGTCTCTCAACCTTGGTGGCTGCAGTGTTGGCGATGCGGATAACTTTCGAATCTACCACAGGCCGCTTCTGTTCATGGGCAAAGTACCTACCACTCGCACAGGTTCGTCTCGCCTCCATCGTTCAGCGACGCTGTCCTGATCGCTCATCTCTCTCTCCAGGACTCAAGGACCAGACGATTCACATTCGGCTGGCTGGTGTAGACGCTCCAGAAGTTGCTTCCCAAGCTCTGCTTCTTGCCTTCCTGCTCTAACCTCTTCCTGCCTTCAGCTCGCTCATTTCGGCAATCCTGCTCAGCCGTACTCCTCCGAAGCCCTGGATTGGTAGGTTACCTCAAGCTCCACCACCTCGATACGAGCTCCTAACCCGTGCCAATCATTTCTTGCAGGTTGACCAAGCAAGTACAGGGCAAGACTGTCCGTGTGCAGCTCTTCAGCAAGGATCGCTATGGACGTGTGGTGCGTCGTTCTTCCCCGTCCTCTCGTCCTGGATACCGAGCTCACTCTATCCAAGGTGGGCATGGCTTACGTGCGCCCCTTTCCGTGGATCTTTCGCCGCAACATCAGCGAGGAGATGCTCAAAGTCGGCCGTGAGCGGGGTTCCTTCTGCGTTCCTAGGCCAAGATAAGATCGCTGATTCTTCGCCACCATACAGTTGCTACGGTCTACACGCAAGGAGGAGCTGTTCATGCGGGACTGCGTACTCGGTTCGAACAGGTCGAGGTCGCCGCCAAGTCAGTCCAGGTTCCTCGCACTCGAACAGCTCGCAGGTGGTCATGAATTGACGCTCTGAGCAGACGTGCAAAGCGTGGTATGTGGCAGCAAGGCGATGTGGACTACGAGAGTCCTGGAGCGTACAAGAAGAGGGTCGGCAGCAGCGATCCCTAGTAGCGAATGAATCTAGTTAATGAATCGTATTTCGAGTTTGGTGCTTTTTGTAGTCTCCCTCTCCTCTCTACGCACTCCTCGTTCGGCTCCGTTATGGTGAACTGTCTCTCCCCTGGCTCAGCCTGGAGCTCCCGACTCACTCCACAAACCTCCTCCCTCAGAGTTCCGTCAGCAAGGCCACCCGCGAGACTCGGTCGAGGGAGTTCGTCGACATCACCGGAGCTCAGTGCGCACCTCCAGGAGCCCTCCCACGAGCGAACGCGCTGACGTTCAACGCCGCAGGTCAAGCGAAGCTGCTCGGTTCCTCAAAGCTGCCGGCTGGCGCCTCGAGACGGCTCTCGACTCGTTCTACAACGACCCTGGGGCAGTGCGGGCGGCGGATCAGCACCGGGAGCAGAGCAAGGGTGGAGGAGCCTCAGTAGTCAAGAATCTGGAGAAGCTGTGGGAGCGCTATCGAGGTGAGCTGAGGTCGTGCGCGTCGGCGGGAGGGAGGGAGGATCGGGAGCTGACCTGGCGCACCATGCGCAGACCCGACGAACCTTGACGAGACGACCTTCGACGGCACGATTCTATACTGCGAAGATCTCGGAGTCGAGCCGGAGGACGTGGTTATGCTGGCAGTGGCGTACTTGACCAAGGCACCGACGATGGGACGCTTTGCTCGCAAGGGTTGGATTGAAGGATGGAGAGCAGCGAGGTAGGCTGGGAGACAGCGAGGAGAACGTCCAGAGGCAGTAGCTAACAGCTCTTTGCGCGCGCAGGAAGGATACGCTGGATCTGCAACGCGCCCACATCAGCCGCCTTCGTGCCGACCTCAAGGACTCGGACGCATTCCGCAAGATCTACACCTTTGTGTTCGACTACGCCAAGACAGAAGGTCAGAAGAGCATGCGTGAGTTCCAATTCAGGCCTCCTCTGTCCCCTCGAACTGGACTGATGTCGACCGCAGAATTGGAGATTGCAAACGAACTCTGGAGCCTGCTCCTTCCCCTCGACCCGGACGCCAAGTTTCCTCTCGAGCATCTGCGGTGGTGGCAAGACTTCCTGGTCCAGCGAGGGAACCGAGCTGTATCCAAGGACACATGGAACCTCGTGCGTTGGACTCTTCTTTCCCAGATTCGCGTCTAATCACCACTCGTGACCGCAGTTCCTGGACTTCTCCCGCTCGATCGATCCTTCCTTCTCAAATCACGACGAAGAGGGTGTGGATTCTCTTCCCCAGCATCCCCTCTTCCCCCTGCTGACTTCCCGTTTGCAGCCGCCTGGCCCTCGCTCATCGACGATTTCGTTGAGCACGCTCGCAGTCGAATCGCAGGGACCGCGAGAATGGATGTCTCGTAGCGCCCTGTAACGACTTGCTTCCTAACTCGTGCTTTGAGCTACTTCGTCTCACACTCATTCCGCAGCAAATGCTCGCTGAAAAAGTCGTGTTGCGTTCATTCGCATCCCGCCCTGGCTCGCTCCGCCCTAAGCCGTTGAAGGAGCCCCGCTGCGGAAACCCGACTTCCTAGCCTCTCGCAAAGGAGAAAAGCGCCGCTGAGCTTGCGATTGAGGCTGTAGGTCTCTTGAGGCGGTGGCGTCAGGCGGTGTTTGAGCATGATGGGGATCTGCGCGCGGATGGCAGCGGTGATGGGCGGTCCCAGGTCTCCGAAAGGGAAGGGGTTGGGCGAAGACGGGCGGAAAGGAGTGGCGAGCGCGTAGAGCGAAGCGAGGTGGGCTGAGAGCATTTCCTGCGGAGAACTTGTGTCAGCTTGGAGTCTCGAGCTGCGAAGAAGCCGAACGCACCTTCGTTTCCTCTCCCGTCAGGTAGCCAAGTTGGATCGAGCGCCTCACGCTCTCCGCATCGTCCTCATCAATCGCAGCCAAGATCAGCCCGAGGTATTGGTTGACAAAGGCCTCGGAATACGCTCGGGTGGCCCCGAAGTCGATGAGCTCGATCTGGCGAAGAGCAAGGTCAGCGCAGCGAACGCCGAAAACCCCAAACCACGCACCCGTCCAGTCCGTTTGTTGAAAAGGAAGTTGCTCCAGTTGGGATCGGTCTGCATAAAGCGGAAGAGAAAGACTTCTCGAAGGCACAGCTTGAGAATGCTTTCTCCGATCTGGAGCGGAGGAAGAGCTCCAAGTAAGCCTTGGTGCTGCAGCGAGAGACGAGAGCCGACGTGAGCTCACCTTGTCCCGAGTGCGCTGATCGTAATCGATGGCCTTGGTCAACGGCTCGCCTTGCATCATCTCCGTCGTGAGAACCATCGGTCCGGAGAGCTCTCGCAGCACTCGAGGAGCGGCGAAGTCGCCCTGGTCGTCTGCAGCGAGCAGCTCCCTCATCTTGACGCCACAGTCCGCCTCCCGAACATAATCACACTCCTCGTCCAGCTCCTCCTTCATGACTTGAATCGTGTTCTCGAGGTACAGGCCCTTGGGCAGGATCGAGCTGGCGACGAGTAGCCATTTCAAGTTGTTGAGGTCGCTGGAGATGGACTCGCGGACGCCTGGAAATTGGATCTTGACGGCGAGGCGAAATTGTGGCGGGTAGGAGGAAGAAAGGGGTGAGGAAGAGGAGAGGGTTGCCGAGTGAACCTGGCCGATCGAGGCGGCAGCGAAGGGAACCATGTCGAAAGACTCGAAGTGGTTGCGCCAGTCCTGTCCGAGATTCTGCACCAGAACTCTCTACACAAGCAAACGTCAGAGCAAGCCCTGGGGAGCAGGAGATGAAAGGCTCGCCTCCGTCTGCCACTCGGGCATGTAGTTGGCGCTATTCTGAACCCGCATCAGGATCTGCTCGATCTGAGTAGGAAGGAGCTTTGAATCTGAAGAATCGGGGCGGGTCAGCACCTTCTCAGTCACACGTAGCTGTAAAACTGACCTTGGATGCTGAGGAACTGGCCGAGCTTCAGAGCTGCTCCTCGCATCCTCGAAAGCTTGTCGACAAGACGTCGGACGTTTGCTTCGCTCATAAAGACGGACGAGTCGTCTGCGTCTGAGCATGCACTGGAAGTGGCTCGCCGAAGAGCTTCAGAGGCTGCACCCATGCTCATCCCCGCTGCGAGACCTGTGTTCGATGACAATGAGCTGGGTCGAACGAGGTGGCGCAAAGGGAAATCTCACCGCCGTAGTGGAAGAGCCGACCGATCCGTGTGGAGGGAACTTTAGACGCTTGCATGTGCCGAGGAGCCTGCGTAGCGAACGGGTTAACGAGCTGTGGGACGAGGAGGAAGCCAAAACTACGCACCTGAAGCACTTCCGGAATCGCCTCGAGTTCGCCAGATTCCAGTTCAAACGGCGGGAAGAGAGTCGGTGACGAGGAAGGGACAGCGGTAGTTGGTGTCGAAGGGTCGGATCCGGTGACGGGGAGAGGCGAGTGCGTGGAGGAAGAGAGGAACGGAGGAGGAGAAGGCGAGCGAGGTTGGGCGCGAAGGAGGGAGGTGGAAAGAAGGAGGAGGGAGGGACTTTCGCTGTCGGCAAGAACACGAGAAGAAAGAGCTTCTATAGCTTCGGAAGGAGAAGCCTTCGCGGCGGCGTCCTCGGCGACGACCTTGCGATGGAGCTCCCCAGTCGACGTGGGAGCGGCTGATTCCCTTCGATGTTGCACGAAAGGCGAGGCGACGGCGATCGGGGCGGCCTCATGAAGAGGGTGGTCGACGGGATCGCGGACCACATCGTCCTCTCGCCTTTCCCTCCAAGCCGCCGCTGCTCTTGATGCGGAGTCGAGGTTTTGGCGCGTGGATCGGGAAGCTTGCGCCTCGATTGAGCGCGCAACGAGCCGCACAGTTCCTGAGAGAACCGAGGAGAGATCCCAGAGTAGACGAGAGCTCATCGAAGGTCGAAGCCACCCTCGATCTGACCTGAGTGCGAAGAGGAAGGAGGAGAGCAGCCGCCGCGGCGCGGTCGAATTCGGAGTCGACACCTCCGCCTGGGTCGCGCTTTCCCCTCCTCCACTCGACGTTCAAGCTCTCGTTTAGACTTCAGAAAGGATGTCAGACTCTCAGCCAGTTCAGAAGAAGTGTACGCTGTCGCCCTCGCTGTCGTTCTCGTGCGATTCTGCTGCTGATCCCGCTCCTTCGTCCCCCAGCGCTTCCCTTCGTTTACCAGTTCGCAGCTGGTGCGATCGCAGGAGTGACAGAGTTGCTGTGCCTTTATCCGCTCGGTACGTCCTCCCTTGCTGTCTAGCTTCGTTCTCGTGGCTCTTACTGAGCTCGTCTCCCCTCTCGCAGACGTCGTAAGCCTGGCGTCCCCGCTGGGCAGTCCCCGCTCGCCGGACTGACCCCCCGCCACTTTGGAACCGCAGGTTAAGACGCGCATGCAGCTTCAAGTGGGGAAGCCTGTGCCCGGCGCCGAGCACTACAACGGCATGGTCGACTGCTTCAAGAAGATCATCGCTCGAGAAGGGTCAGTCGCTAGGGGGGACTCTGGGATGTGATGGGAGCAGGGAGAGCTAACGCCGCATGTTGAACGCAGTTTCGGACGACTCTACCGTGGCCTGGTGCCTCCCCTCATGCTCGAAGCCCCGAAGCGTGCCGTCAAGTTCGCTGCCAACGACTTCTGGGGCAAGACGTACAAGACCGCCCTCGGGACCGACAAGATGACGCAGGGACTTTCCGTTCTCACTGGCTGCAG
Organism: Glaciozyma martinii; assembly: GCA_025758715.1. Taxonomy (NCBI): domain Eukaryota; kingdom Fungi; phylum Basidiomycota; class Microbotryomycetes; order Kriegeriales; family Camptobasidiaceae; genus Glaciozyma; species Glaciozyma martinii. The sequence goes on along the minus strand of JANGFH010000271.1, from coordinate 18,947 downwards.
TGCGGGAGCGACGGAAAGCATCGTCGTTGTGCCGTTCGAACTCGTCAAGATCCGCCTGCAGGACAAGAACAGCGTGTACAAGGGTCCCATGGACGTCGTCGCTCAGATCGTCAAGAAGGAGGGACTTTTGGGACTCTACGCCGGGCTGGAACCCACTTTCTGGAGGTGAGCCATCAGCGAAGGGCAAGCGGGACGATGCGAGCTGATCTCGTTGCGCGCGCAGGCACGTTACTTGGAACGGAGGCTACTTCGGCTGTATCTTCCAGGTGCGGGCTCTCATGCCCAAGGCCCAGGTGCGTGCCCCGAAGACTACGCGCGACTTCTCCCCCTTGCTGACGCCACGGGCTGCGCAGACGAAATCCGGCGAGCTCGCCAACAACTTCATTTCTGGCGCTGTTGGAGGATTTGTCGGGACAGCAGTGAACACGCCATGTGCGTTTACACCATGCAGCTTGTCCTGGTCCCATCCGCTGACGCATCCTTGTTTTTCCAGTCGACGTCGTCAAGTCTCGAGTCCAGAACTCTATCAAGGTGCGTCTCTCCACTCGCTCCCCGGCTCGCCTTCTTACTTTGTACTCCCAAAGGTCGCTGGACAGACGCCCAAATACAACTGGACGTTCCCGTCGCTGGCCTTGATCGCTCGGGAGGAAGGCATCGGCGCTCTCTACTCGGGCTTCCTTCCCAAGGTGCTTCGACTCGCACCTGGAGGAGGAGTTCTACTCCTCGTCGTGGAGTTTACGCTTGGAGTGTTCCGCAAGCAGCTCGGAGCCCCGTACCTTTGAAAGCTGGAATAATAGTTCGCCAGCAGCAATCCAGTTGCAGCACTCGAGACTAACACGAAAACGGTCGCTACGTCAAGCCCCCCTGCTCATCCCCGCCCCAACACCCTCTTCCGCTTCGAGCGAGCCTCGCTCCTCAAAATACTCCGCCGCCGGAGTCGATCCTACGCTGCCGTCCCCGTAGGCTGCCCAGGTCGCCGTCGTCGTCGAGGAGAAAGCCGGCGGGCTTGTCCGCGCTCGATAAGGATCTCCGTGGAGGGCGTTGATCGTGTGGATGTGCGTATGGAACGACGTGGCGGGGTAGGGGTTGGGACCGAAGGGGGGAGTCGATGGGGAGTGGGTGGAGTAGGGGTAGGGGAAGGAAGGCGCCATGGAGTGTCGGGCGTACGCACTTGAGTCTGCGTCTGAGCTCGAAGACGAGCGTCGGCCGTGCGAATTGCGCCCGATCGCCGGCGTGGCCGAGCGATATCGTCGAAAGGGCACTCCCGCTCCATGCGGCAAGTTGTGCTGATGCAGAGCAGGAAGGAGGGGATGGACGCTTGGGGATGAAGTCGAGTTGGGGGCCATTGCCGAGTAGGTTGGGAGGGGTTGCGAGTGGCTGGCGGACCGGTGCGGGGACTCCGAAGACGATGCGTGGTACTGGTGGTAGAGGGGAGGCCATTCTGACGACGAGTCGGACGGGAAAGGATGAGAGCGAAGGTGTGGAAGGTTGGCGTGGGAGGGATGGTGGCGATCGAGGACCTCTCGGGGTGGTCTGGCGTCGCGTTCGTCGAAGGGGCTGCCACTCGCGTAAAGCTGCTCCTCCATCCCGTCCGTTACCGTCGAAAGCTCGCATTCGCCGTCGCCCTCTGTCGCCTGGTCCCGACCGAGGTGGTGAGTCGACTGAGTCGAGATCTTGTCGTGGATCTTGATCTGTATCGAGGAGGAATCAGCGCGTGCCAGTTCGAGACGAGCAGAAACTCGTACATGAGCCGCCAGATTGTCCGAGCGAGCGAACGCTTTGCTGCAAGTTGGACATGCGAACGGCTTTTCGCTGGTGTGCGTGCGAACATGACGCTTGAGGTGCTCCAGTCGCTTGAACAGCCGACCACACGAAAAAAGCGGGCAGACATAGGTCTTCAGCGCTCCGCTGGGGTCGCCGGCGACGGCGTATCCGGAGAGGAGGGGCGTCGTGAGGGGGGTAGGGACGATCCGGACGATGGTCGATTCCTGCGAATTCGCGTAGGCGGAGGGGCGACGTTCGCAGTTTGGGTCGCTGTGAGAGGAGTTGACGAGGAGGGATGGAGACTGGGTTGACGATGAAGGGTAGTGGGAGGAAGGCGGGCGGTGCTGATCGTTGCTCGAGTGATCGTTCGGGGAGAGGAAGGGATACGATTGGCGCTGAGGAGGGGGGATTGGTGATTCCAAAGGATCGAGAGTTGCGAAGTCGAGTGGGCGGTGGGGGTGGGGGGAGGGATAAGGGACCTGAGGAGCGAGGCTCTTCGTAGGATAGGAGGGAGAAGGCTGGCATGGCGAAGGAGGAGGTGCCGACTTGAAATCGAAGGCGCTGGGCTGAGGGCTCCCCTGCTCGATGCTCTCGCCGCGCTCACGATCCACGCCTGCATTCCCTCGCGGTGCCGCTGATCCTCGCTCGCTGGCGCCTCGAGTATTGGCGAAAACGCCTGCGCTCCCGCTCTTCTTCCTCCCCGACGGTCGCCTTCGCTGCTTGTAGGTCGGCGATCCTTCGAAGAGAGCGAACGCGCCGAAGATGCTAGTCGCGTGGGGATCCGCAAACGTCCTCGGCCCGTCCCTCGACGCTGCTTTGGATCCTCCCATCATCGGAGGGCCTGACGAGGAGGTCGTGGAGAGCGCTGTCGCCGAGGTTGGAGTAGCGCCGCTCTTCGAGGCTCGACTCGGAACGATGTCGACTTGGGCGCCAGCTGGATCGAGGTCGCGTGCGACGACTGGAGCGGAGAAGGCGCGAGGTTCTCGGTTCTCGAGAGTCGCGGGGCGAAGACGTTTGCTCCTCGAAGACGTTGTCGTAGTCTCAGGCGGATGAGATTCGAAGCCTCCGCAGCCCTCGTGCTCGCCCTCGATGATCTCGAGGCGCTCCGGTAGATCGACGTCGGTCGGCGCGTGAGACGTTGCGAACTGCTCAAACAGCGTCTTGCTCGGGTTCCAGCGAAAGCTCAGAGCCGGCTCCCGCACAGCTTCTGTTGTGCTCTCCTGGCCGAGCTTCTCGCGCTTGAGATCCCGATCGAGCGCGTCGAGGAAGAGGCGATCGTGGGGTACCGAGAACCAGTAAAATACCTTCTGCTTCTTCTGCGTTCGAATGCAGTTGTGCTTGAAGAGGAGCTCGAGGAATTCGGACTGGAACAAGTTTCGTCAGCACTCCGCCGCATCCAGTCCACACCTCAGGGCTAACCTTTGGCTCTTCGAGCGTCGCATCGGCCCCGCTCTTCAAGTTCCGCAAGTCGCTGAAGACGCCTTCTTCGAACTTCTTCGCGTTCCTGACTGGCCGACCGAAGGCAAGGAACCTGAAGTTGAGCGCGCGGACGATGTCGGTTCCCGTGACGTGGTACAACCCGTTCCACATCACGCAAGAAATGAGCTCGCCAGTAGGTAGAAGAAAGCGATTGAGAGCGCGATCGTCCTCCGCCGTCGATGAGCCGTTGCGGTCAGGATGAGGAGTCGGGAAGGTAGAGGGGGCTGTCGCGAGGAAGAATTTGAGCTTGTCGACGGCTTCGAGGAGGTTCGTTGGGGTGCTAGGAGCGAGGATCGTCTCGTCTGGGGAGTTGCTTGGGGAGAGTTGGGGACTTGGAGGAGAGAGGGAGGAGGGGTCGACAGGGGGGGAAGGGCTCGACATGAGGCGTGTGCTGGGGAAGTGGCAAGGTTAGCTTGGGGTCCGCGAAGAGAAATCCCTAAAGCTCACGCGAGTAGTATTAGGATAACGAAAGGTGGTGGCGAGAGCTGTTCCCAGCGAGGCTGAGGAGTCTGAACGGCGCAGGTTTCAGTTCTGGGGCTAAGTTGGAAGACGAGGGCGAGGACCTTGAACCAGCGGTCAACAGATCAAGTCTGAAGCTGCATCGTCCAAGTTAGCTATCCGTGCACCTTTCCAGGAGACCGTCCCAGGACTGACCAGGGAATCCAAGTGCGAGAAGCCAGTGCGCCGCTTTCCGGAACTCGACGCCTGCTTGCCTGAGGTAACAGAGTAAGTGGAGTGGGATTAGCTACGTGCGCTGCACTCACTAGGGTTGGACCTTTGGAAAGGCGGCCGGTCTCTCCGGGAGACGGGCAAATAGGAGGTACAAGGCGAGGGGAAGGAGGTTCGTAGAGGAGGGGGCGGAGGCGGGAGGGCAAGTCGGAGAAGTCGATAAGGTCGCGCAAGTAGAGCTGGCAGCTACAAAGGCGAAGCCGTGATGGTGGAGCGAGGTCTCGAGGAAGCCTGAGGAGAACAAAAGGTCAGTGCATCGTTCGCCCAAGCCACGCCTGCCGCCGGCTCACCTGGAGAACAAAGAGGAAAGCAGCCGGACGGTGGGAAGGGAAGGAGGTGAGGGGGAGCAAAAGGCAGCCGAGGGAAGGAGGGAGGGCAAGGAGCAAACAGCGGTTTGACCTTCCCCTTTGACGGCCCAAACACCATCTGAAAGGAGACGCAAGGCAATGCCAGGCCTACCTTGAGCTACCTTGTCACCAACTGAGGCTCGTTCGGAAGTCCCGCGGTTGAGCTGGAAAGGAGAGCGTGGCAGGAGAGGTAGATGGATCGCAACCCTGGTTCGCAGGCCAGGTGGCGCCCTCTCTCTCCCAGGGACGGGACCACGGTCCCCAGCTTAGTTCAGTCGGCCCAATGCCCATGACTGCAATGAAAAGGTTGTCCAGTATGGCCAGATTGAAGGCGAGACCGGACGAAGGCAGACCGGAGGACGAGAGCTTCGATTTACAGCAGTCCTCTCGAGTTCCCTGCAAACGAGCATCCTCCGAAGCCGGGGGGATAACCAAAGAGTCGGGAGAGAAACTTGAGGAGATGGGGTCAGCAAGGAACCCAAGATCTCGGGTTCTTCCTACTCACTGTTCATTCCTGACCCAAATCCCTCTACTTCTTCTTCACCTCCTTCCGTCGCACGACCTCATCTCCAACAAAGATGCCCTTCCCCTGCGGCGTAGGATTAGCTCAAAGTCCCGAGAGCCACGAAAGCGACGACGCACGTTGTACGGCTCGGGGACGCGCCAGTTCCTAACCCGGGCTGCGACCTCGCCCAAACGCTGCTTGTCGATTCCAGATAGGACGATCGTTGTGGTGGAAGGGGTGCTGGCTACGACGTCGGGGGGAAGATCGATGATGACTGGGTGGGCGTACCCCAGCTTGAGGTTGAGTCGTTGAGTCGAACGGGGCGAAGTGGTCGAGAGGGCCGCGGACGGCAGTGCGGATGACGCTTCCTCCAAGGTTGCTCGGTACCCTACTCCAACCAGCCGAAGAGGGAGGGTGTAGCCCGTGGAAACGCCAGCTACGGCGTTGGCGATCAGGGATCGCGTGAGTCCCCAGATTGCGCGCTGGTGCTTGACCGACGAATTGGCGACGCTGACGCTCAGCTGACGAGTTGGAAGGGAGGAGGAGGATTGGGACGAGTCGGGAGTTGGGAGGTGCTGCGTGACGAGTACGAAGGGCTTGATCTCGACCGAGAGCTGACCCAGAGGACCTTGCACCTGCAGCCGAGTCGAAGCGCCGCCGGGTCCAGGAGCAGCGGCCGCAAGGCGCAGAGGGAGATTGTCGACGAGTGTGACTGAGGCGGGGTAGGGGATTGGGAGGGAGCCGATGTGGGAGTTGGAGCTGGAGGTGGAGGAGAAGGAGCGGAGGAAGGGCGATGAGTTGAGCGAGGATTCGAGTCGGCCAGTCCTTGCGATCCTCAGCGCTGAAGTAGGGTTGAACCTCATCCTGTTACGAATTCGCTGGAACCTGGGTTGCTGTTGCTGAAGGGGAGAGGGACACCTCAAGGCGCGAGGGGTGAGGAGGAGGAGCTCCTTCCCTCGAATTTTTGAAGTGTCGCTGGTTCTCCCTCCTCCGCCGTCGACCTCGACCTTTTAAACTCAACAAGAATGCCTTCCCCATCTCAGGAAGAGCAGGAAGCACGGCGCCTCGTTCGATTGGGCAAGGAGCGGGTCGAAAGCGTGAGTGTCGCTCTGCGTTCTGGCGAGCGCCCTCCTGCTCTCCTGCCTCAAGCTAATCCTGGCTCTTCCTTCAGGTCTCTGGCACTCTCTTCCCTGGTCACTACCCAGGTGAATCGCATCACTGGGATCTGGCGCAGTTCAAGCAAGCCCTGCGGGTCACGATCAACTCCCTCAGCCCGTCAGTGATTGAGTTCGACCTGGTCGGCGTGGATGCCAGCGTCGCCAACGCGTTGCGCCGCATCGTCATTTCCGAGGTACGAGAAGGGTTTGACTGGACTGCTCGTCTTGCGGTGGGAGTAGCTGCGGTCACTGTTGGGGGGATCTTTGGGACGGAAGGAGGGAGAGCTGGGGTCGAGACCACGGGGGCCTGCTGTCGCGTAGGATGGAGGGAGCTGAGGCAATTCTCCAGGTACCCACTATCGCTATCGAGACCGTCTACGTCTGGAACAACACGTCCATCGTTCAAGACGAGGTCCTCGCTCAGCGCCTCGGACTGATTCCTCTGGCGATTGACCCCCGCAAGCTGGAACTCAAGCTTTGTAAGTTATCGTGACTTGCGGGAGTGCTTTGGCTTACCCCTTTCCCCCGCAGCGAAGGACGATGCGCCGACGGATCTCAACACGGTCGTCTTCAACCTCATCGCGCGCTGCGAACGAAGGAAGGATGTCAAGCGCGGGGAGACGGACCCGATGCAGATTTGGAGCGGATCTGATGGTGAAGCATCCGTCTATTGCGCAGCTCGGTTGTTGAAGCTGATGCATCACCTTTCCAGTCCTCTCTTCGCAGATCGAGTTCGACCCGAAAGGATCCCAGGCGCGCCTCTTCGCTCGCGATCCTCCACGAGCTGCTGTCGACAATATCCTCATCGCAAAGATGAGGGGTGGTCAGGTGCGTCATGTCTGTCGCCTGCAGAGAGCACCTCTGACCTCGACCGCAGGAAATTGTCGCCGAGCTACACTGCAACAAGGGCATTGGGAAGGACCACGCCAAATGGTCACCTGTCGGTGCGTTTGCCTCCCACTCGGCAATCCCAACCAAAAGGACCGAGAGCTGATCTCATCTCGCAGCCACCGCATCGTATCGCCTTCTCCCGACAATCTCGATAACATCACCAATTCCTCCCCACCTTCACCGCAAGTTCCAAGCTTGCTTCCCCTCTGGCGTTATCGACATTTCGACGAACTCGATCGTCGTCGCCAACGCAAGGAGCGACACAGTCAGCCGGGAGGTTCTGCGACACCCAGAATTCGAGGACAAGGTCAAGCTTGGTCGAGTGCGGGATCACTTCATCTGTGCGTCGGACGTCCTCTCCTGCCGTGCGATGCAGAACACTGAGCCATCAGCGCAGTCACCGTCGAATCGGCTGGGCAATACGCTCCGCAGCAGCTCCTGCCCGAGTCCCTTTCAGTGCTCTTGCACAAAATAAGGGAGGTGCGGCGATCGCTTTCGGCGTATGTTGGGTAGATTGTTCCAAGCGCAAACTTTTGAGTGTAACGGAGAGAGAGACCCTGAAAACAACTGAAAAGGGCCCGAAGTCTTCGAGGGGTGAGGTGAGGCGAACCTCGTTGCTTCTTCTATCCCCTCCGGACATGTCGCCTAAGGCCTTTCTTGCAGCGGCTCTCTGGCTGGTATCCTGTTCAGTCTGCGTTGCGCTGTCCCCTCAAGGGCCAAGGATCCTCGTCGTTACTGAGGGCGCCATCGTCCTGGACGACTACCGCCTATTCTGGCGCTCTCTCGAGGGTGAGTTCTCTTGGCTGAGCACGCACGCCCCTCAGGACGCTGATCAAGTGCGTAGAGAGAGGCTACGATGTCTTCTATCGCTCGGCGCAGGAGCTGGATCCTCCCCTCCAGCAACACGACGTCCCCTCCTTCGATCACCTCGTCCTCTTTGCGCCGACTTCCAAGGGTAAGCAGGGCTCGGCAGGGATGGAGGATGGAGGATGGGGAGCTGAACGGCTTCAACGCAGTCTTCCCAGCCGACATCAGTCCGCAACAACTGTACGCCTACGTGGAACAGGGTCGCAACGTCCTCGCGGTCCTGTCTCCTGGTCTGTCGGAATTCTGGAGGGACTTTGGTCGCGAGTTCGACGTGGAGCTGGACGACCGCGCCCACCACGTTATCGATCACTTCAACTACGACCAAAACCTGGACGACGGCACCCACACCACCCTCGTCATCCCCCTCTCCAGCGTCCGCTCCCCCTTCCTCTCCCCTTCCACATCGACTGGGCCGCCTTTGCTGTACAGAGGGATCGGTCACGCCGCCGGTCGCCAACCTCTCCTCTCCAACATCCTCCACGCCCTCCCCACCTCGTACAGCTACGACCTCAAGGCTAGCGATCCCCCATCGGAGCAACCCTACCTCGTGGGCTCTGCAACGGCGCTCGTGAGCTCCCTGCAGGCCAGGAACAACGCTCGCATCACCTTTGTGGGCTCCCTCGACCTCTTCACCGATGCCTTTGCGATGGCGAGCGTCGCATCAGTTGACGGATCGATGTGCGCTTTCTCGCCTCGCAGACTCAACAGCACTGACGCTCGTCTCTGCAGGCACGAGGCTTCGGGGAACGCAGCGTTCATCAAAGATCTCACCAGCTGGACCTTCCACGAAACGGGCGTCATCCGAGCGGAGAACGTCAAGCACTCTCGCGCGGTGGACGGAGCGAGGCGCAGCCTCTACCGAGTTCGAGATGAGCTGGTGCGTCCTGGAGCTGGGGCGGAGGCGCTGAGCTAATGCAAACGAGCAGGTCTACGCGATCGATCTCTCCACCTTCGTCGACGAGGCTTGGCGGCCTTTCGTGGCTGACGACGTTCAACTCGAGTTCACCATGCTCGACCCCCACCTACGCCTACCCCTTCTCAGCACCCCCTCCCCCAGCTCCAACTCGACGCGCTTCTCCGCCCACTTCCTCGCGCCGGATAGGCACGGCGTGTTCACCGCGAGGGTCGATTATCGCAGACCGGGGTGGAGCTTTGTCGATGAGAAGGTGGTCATGTCCATCACGCCTCCCAGGCATGACGAGTACGACCGCTTTATCCTTGGCGCTCTCGCATACTATGCAGGCGCCTTCAGCGTCACCGGGGCAGTCGTAGCCTTCATTGCTGTTTGGACATTGCAATGACCGAACCCAACTACTCGGAGTACCACTTCCCCCGCAGCTGGCGTGTGCGAACCTGCGCGCCTCGTTAGTGCTTGTAAACGGGCTTCTGGCGAGACGAGAGAGACTCGCCACTGAACGAGTCGCAATGAGCGCGAATCCTAGCCCGCTGATGGTGATCAGGAGTTGCGCCTTGTTGAAGGTCGGGCTGAGCACGTCGAACGAACGAGAGGGAGAGGTGCGAGTCGCAAAGACGTCCTGGCCGAACGCGACGACGATCGATTCTGATTCGAGGCGACCTGGAACGGCGATGGCATGCTTGATCCCCAGAGTCTGCGAGCGAGAGGAGATCAGTTTGCTGGCAGGGAAAGCGGCGGGACGAGACGGACCTCAAAGTCTCGAGAAAGAAGCCAGCGCGAGTCCGCAGGGAGGACAGCGTCGTAGGAGAGTAATTGCTCTTCTTGATCGGCTTTTGTAGGCTTGTCGTAAGCCCGCCGAGGGTCGAGAACTCGACGCGGTACAGCAAACACCTGACCGCTTCGCGTCAAGACTGGAAACGAAACGAGGTGGTAAGTTGGGGGGTCGGAGGAAGAACGGCGAGCTCAGGAGGCTTACAGATGGCGGCTTGCGACGTGATTCCGAGGGCAGAAGTCGTCACTGCCAGGACCGATAGTCCCAACGGCGAAGTGAAGGATCGCGAAAGGACTTGAATGTGCCGATCGATTGCCTTCAGAGAAGACCTGTGGTCGAAAAAGGTGTCAGCTCCCGTCGAAGAGGCAAAAGGCCGCGAAAGAGAGCTGGACTGACCTGAAGGGCTGCTGCACATCGCTGTACAGTTCCACAGAAACGACTTGGGTCGCCTGCGCAGAGTCGCCAGGCTCACGGAGCGTGTACACGAGCCAGTTTCCTCGAAGAACAGCGCGCAGTTCGCTGTCGCTGGTGACGCGCGAGACGTGGATAGTTTGCGTGATGGCGCCGCTCGAAGAATCTACGAGGAGAATCGAAGCCGAGCTCGTTGAAGGGTGGAGAGTTACGACGGCGGTGAGATGAGGGTTGAGGTACTTTGTCAAAGTGGTCCGATTGCCGAGGATGCGACCAAGCGAGGCGATGGCACCTTGAGGATGATCAGCTTTCAAGCGTTTACCGCAAGGCGGGATCGGACGAACCAAAATTCTGATGGACCACTGCTTGAATATGCTCGCCAGCTGGCAAGGGGAGCGACCACACATTCGCATGCTGCCGACAACGGGAGTCAGCACGCAACTCGAAGGGTCGGGGGTGGGTTGGGAGAACGCAGCGACGCACGCGATCGTGAACAAAGCCCTGGCCAACCAAGACGCCGTCGCTTTGCTGAACCAAAGAGGTGTCGCCGGAAACGTCGTTCTGAAGAGAGGGGTCAGTCGGCGGTCCACAACGCGTGACGGGAGCCGTACCATTCCGCGAACGGCAAGCAGCTCGCCTGTAGCGGTGTCCAGTTCGAAAGTGGAGGACTGGGGAGGAAGACGATTCAGCACTCGGTCCCCGCAAGTCATCAAAGTCGGAAAACTGACCTCCGCAGACGACCCGAACATGGCAACGACGGGATTTCCGCCGGGAGAGTCCCTGGGAAGGACGACAAGCTTGCGCCACGCCGAGGAGGCGGCTGTCAAGGCAGGAGCTGGAGTTCGCCAACGGATCGCTCCAGCCTCGTTGAGATCGATCCCGTACACGACGCCGGCGGTCGAGGAAGCTGCGATCAGCAGAGTTCTTCCCACTCCGTCGGAAGGCGACTCGAGTCCGTCCAGGCGATCCTGAAAGCAAGGAGTCAGATGGCTGTCTTGTCGCTGGAGCCCGTTGCAGACGTACGGCGACGCGAGAAGTCAAGCGCTGGAAGCGACGTCGGAGTGAAGAAAAAGCGGTGTCGGAGGATGAAGTCGCGGGGAAGGAAGCAGTCGAGACGACGACCGGCAGGACGTCGAGCGTGGCGAGGCCTTCGTCGCGTGTCCACATGAGGTACGAACCTTCCCAGAGCTGAACGGTTCCGGTGGCTGTTCCTATGAGCGCTCGCGTCGCCAGCTTGTAGTCGGCCTGGCTTGAGATGGCGATCGCAAACTGTATCGGCCAAGCAAGTACGCAAGTGGGAGTCGGTGGGAAGAGAAGAAGGGACTCACGGATGTCATGCTGCCCAAAGATTCGCTGTCAAACGGGAAAGTATGACCCGTGACCATGCCCGATTGAGACGCCGTCGTAGAGGAAAGGGAAAGGAATTGAAGCACTCCGAGCTGCAGAGAGTCGACATCAGAAACTTGTGCGTCTGCGCAAAGGGAGGGGCGAACCTGAAGAGTATCCGAGTACGACAGTCGCGCGACGTGAGCTTGACCGTGTTGATCTAGCGCACCAGTGAAAAGAGCATCGGGAGACTTGAAGAAACGGGTTAACGTGTGGAGCACAAGGAGAGAAGAACGACTCACGACATCAGGAAAGTCCCACAGCTTGTCCAACTGTCCTCGCACGAGTCCGAGGACGACCGCGCTCCCATCATCTCGTTGAGCCACGAAGACACCGTGCTCCAGAAGTCCCACGTCCAGTACTCGCCGGAAGTCCGAATCCGTCTCTCCGAGAATTTGAGGTTCCTCTCGCGAAGCTCCGTCGAGAAGCAAAGTCCAAACAACTCCCCCTTGCAGCCACACCAATCCCACGCTCCCCGTCGCTCCTGGGAGAACTAGGACAGTCGACGATAGCAAAGGAAGCAGCAAGGGAGGATGGGCGAAGACTTGAGTCCCTGTGGCGTCGTCGAGGATCGTGAAGAAAAGGCCGCCGCCAACGCCGTCGCTTCCGTTCTCCTCGGTGACGACGAGGAGCTTCGACGCGCCGATGCGGGAGATGCGAGAGGAGCGCGATAGTCTGAATCCAACTGCGTTAGTTTGGGGTTGTTGTGCGCGACAGAATGCTCACCCATCGTGAAGAGTCGCCTGCCACAGGACGCGTCCAGTGCTGCCGTCGAAGCGCCGGGCCACTCCTCCTGCCATCGTCACCACATCACTCCCACCAGCAGCGCCACCCTTCCAGCAGATAGCTTCGGACGGCTCGATGGGCAGGTCGGAGATCTCAGTCCGCCATTGAGGAACGCCAGACGCTGCTCCGAGAGAGACCACCGCCTCGCTCGTCGACACGAAGACCCCTGGAGCGGAAGGATCAGCACTCAGTCGTGATTCTCCCTCGATTAGCTGCACGCACGATCACCCTCGCATACAAGGTGCTTGACGTGCTGATAGTCGGTGAGGAGCTGCTGCCGCCAGACTGCGAGGACCGTTAGCTGGTTTTGGAGGTGGCTCGGCTCCCAAACGCACCTATCGCGCCAGTTCGAGGATTCAGGGCTGCAAGAATGCTGCTTTCGGTGAGGGTGAGAAGGACGGAGCGCTTTGCCTGCCCTGAGTTGGCGACGTGGTGGAATCGAGGCGAACGAGGAGAGTGGACGGGGATGCCGATGAGGGGGAGGTGCCAGTCTGCGCCGTTGAGGCCTTGAGCTTGCGAGCCAGTCACGGCTGCGACCAGCACGCTTAAAGCTGCCGTGAGAGAGAGTAGGGCGCGCATCGGCGGCGGAGGGTGAGGAAGGAGGGCAACCTGCCGCTGTCGCCAACTCTTGGTCTCGAGGATGAAGTCTTCGGGCTGGGAAGCCTCTGGTGCGACCCACAGACAGACTGGAGTGTCCATCTGACGTTTCCCAAGGATCCGAAGCCTCAGCTGCTTGGTCGAAGCGGTGGCGCTCCTCGCCGACCTCGGCTCCCTCTCTTCCACCTGTCCCCCCGGCCTGAAAGCTTCGCAAGGTCTGGCAAGTCGTTCGATACAAGATACATTCCCTTGAGAAACCAGCCGCCCGCTCCCCCGTTCTCCTGCCTGCAGCTCCCGCCGCATCCCATCCCTCCTCGAGCACCCCTCGATCCCTGCAGATCCGGCGGACCGCTTGACGATCGACTGGAAGAGTCGTCCAACGAACCAGCCGTTGATGAACGCGGCACGAATCCCTACCGGCTCTTCGAAGGGCTGGTGGAGAACGGGGTCAGCTCTGCGCGACGCCCTCCCAATCCCAGCACCTCTGCGCAAACTCACCGGCCTTTGAAGGGTTGACGAGTAGGGGCAAATTCACCAAGCTTGTGCCCAACCATTTCGGCGGTGATGCTGACTGGCACGTATTGCTTCCCGTTGTGGACGAGGAACCTCATTCTGGATGGAGAGAGGTCAAGTCAGCGCCCCGGTCCCTTGCCTCTGCCCCGGAGCGTCGGAGAGGACGAACCCGATGAAGTTGGGTAGAACGGTGCAAGCGCGCGCCGAAGTCCTGATGGGTGAGTTGCTCTTGAGAGACTCGGCGATGTTGGGGAACGAGGTGAAGAAGGGGCCTGGGGTGCGAAGAGGGTCAGCTTGCTTGAGCTTCCCAACGGCGCAGAGACTCGCAGACCTTTCCAGGCAGAGCGAGCTGCCACAACAGGCGTCCAGAGCATTGCGTGGAAGGGGGCTGAGGGAAGGAGGATGGGCGACCAAACGTCGACTTCCAAGATTTCGAGCTCTTGCCGCTTCTCCAGCTTGTTTGCGATTCGCTGCTTCTAAACGGCAGGTAGAAGGTGGAAGGTATAATATGGACTGCCTCCGTAGAGGACAGTTGCTGCGAACGGCTACTATCGATTCCAGCTGCGCTCCTGCTCCTCATCATCCTCCCTCGATGGTCGATCCCCTCGCTCGCCTTCCCCAGCCTCGTCCGTATCCATCTGGACCTCGACCTCCTCCTCATTCACGTCGCTGGGTCCCGGAGGGGCTGGAAGGGCGGGAGGTATGTGGGACCACTGCATCGAGAGGCGGCCGACCCCCGGGATCGTAGAGCCTCGACTGAGCGCCTGCGGACGAGAGGAGTTAGGGCGGGACGCCCAGTTCACGAGGAGCCAGGACTTTCCTGCTCTGCCGCGACTCGTGTCTTGAACTCGAGTAGGAAATCGGAGGAGTTGGGCACGATGTCGAGGCGAACGACTTCTCCAAACTCCTGCTCAGCAAGTCATCAGCTCTCGAGCCGCTGGTGGAAAGAGTGGAAGAGAAGCATACCTCAAAGTAATTGCGGAGGACTGGAAGTGAGGAGGGTTCTGGGATGTCGCGAAGAAGAAGCTTGGTCGTTCGATTGTCGAGTCGGAACGTTCGAGGAAGACCCCCTCGCCCTCGCCCTTGCGCAGCCCTGCCCACGCCTCGATTCCCACCTCGCCCTCTTCCACGAGGCATCGTCGTGTTAATACCGAGTGCCTTGGCCTAGAGAGGACAGACCTGGTCAGCAAGCGACCCAGAAGTCCCGGGGGATAGAGCGGTCACCTCGTCGCGCAGCTGGGCGAGCTGAGCTCGGGGATCCAAAGGGACGGTCGTGCTTGTCGAGTCGGTCGCAGGCGTCGAGAGCGAAGCTTTGGCTGGCGCGACCCCGGCGAGCAGGCTCGTCTCGCTCGCCAACTTGCGAAGAGCCTGCATGATGGTGGTCCTGTCCGCAGCAGCGAGACCTGGCTCCTCGAGACGCCCCATGAGCTCCTTTTGCCGAGAGGCGTTGGCTTGAAGCTGAGTAGCGCGGTTGGCCTGAGCCTTCCGCTCGGTTTCACGCTGACGACGAGCGGCTTCGACGGCGGGGTTGGGAGAGATTGGCAGGGATGTCGATGCCGTAGAAAAGGGTGGACGAGGTGAGGGATGCTGTGCTGGAAGGTTTGGCGAGAAGGAGGGGGAGGAGGAGGCGAAGGGAGAGCCGTTTGGCGGGGGTCGGTCTGCGACGTCGCGACGTTGGCGGTAGACGCGGACGAAGCGGTTCCCGAAAACGGCTTCGGGTGCGACGAGCGCGCGCTGAGCTTGTTCGGGGGTCGCGAACGTGACGACCGCTCGGAGACCTGGCTGGTCGAGCGTGATGTTGACGACGGTCCCGAATGCGCCGAAAAACTGCTGAACGCTCGGCAGAGTGAGGGCGTCTTTGGGCACGTTTTCGACGACGAGAGTAGTGGTCGATTGGGGTCGAAGGTCTGGGCGTTGAGTCGGCTGTCCGAGATGGGCGCGAGGGGCGAAGGAAGGTCGCGAGGCTGCCGGGTAGGTGTGCGGAAGGGGGTGCGAGTTTGGTGGATTCGAGGAATAATGCGAGGGGTAGGAAGAGTATGGCGCGCCGGGACCTGAAGGTGCGAAGAAAGGGGGTGGCTGCTGGAGTGGATGGGAGGCTGGGAAGGGCGAGGCGGCAGGCAGAGTTTGGCTCTCGGAGGCGGGTGAACGTGCGGGTGGAAAGGTCGGGTGCGAAGAAGCCTCGTCGTGCTGGTACTGGCACAAATCGCCTCGGGCACAGTACCCCTTGTCTGCGAGAGGTACCGTCAGCGTTCGTGGATCCTCGACAAGACTGAGGAGCCGAACGCACAGTGGTAGTCCTTGCAGAGACTCGCAATCTTGAGGCCCTGAGTCGAAGGAGCTCCAACTGGCCAACCCGACGGTCTTCCAGCACTGCTGCCCGTCGGAGCCCACCTGTCCCTCGCCTGCAGCGGCGGACCGCCACTCGGACCTGGCTCCCGCCGCATCGCTGCCGGACCCGTTGGAAGGCGTTGAGCTGGGAGCTGGGACGAGCGCGCGAGCTTGGCGTCGGGTTGCTGAGACGAGTTGCCTTCAAAGGGCCGCTTGACGCCGCGAGCCGAGTCGGAGAGGAGTTGCTGTGGTGGTGGTGGTGCGAAGGAGGGGACGGGAGGGTTGCTCAGAAAATGGAAGAGTTTGGTGACAAACGCAAAGGTTTCTGGGAAGAACGGGGACGCCGCGAATCAGCTGGGGGAGTAGAGGGCGAGCTGGAGGAGAAGTGTCGCTCTCACCATCACCAAGAAAGTCCTCGAGTTGACTGGTGCAGAGCTGCTTGAGGTCCTCGGTCGTAGAGTCGTGCTTGAGTAGAGCTAGGATGTACTCTGAGAGTACGTTGGGATCTGCTTCAGAGCTGCGAGTGCGAGTGGGAGTGGGAGTGGGAGTGAGCTGGTAGGTTCAAAGGGAAGGAGAGGAAAGCTTACATTGGTTCGAGGTGGTTGAATAGCCATGGTTTGAGCGTAGTCGAGTGCTCTTCCAGTCGTAACCTAGTCATTTCCTTCTCGTTGGGTCAGAGAGTAGAAAGTTGAAAGGACCTCCAAAGGGAGAGAGAGGATATTCGAATTACTAGTTAGTGGCCTACGTTACTATTACGAATAAATTTACTAATTTTGCGTCCCTAACCCATTCGGGCAAACTCCCCTTTCTCCTTCACTCTTCCACAGGTCGAATCAAAAGGTACGCCCCCCGCCCCACTGCTCGCTCTGTTTCCCTACCCACCAGTTCCAGGACGCTGACTCGTCGTTGCGCGCGTGCAGTCATGGGTCGCTTCCAAGAATACCAGGTCATCGGGCGGAAGCTCCCGAGTGAGAAGGAGCCTCAGCCGAAGCTCTACCGCATGAGGATCTTCGCCCCCAACGATGTCGTCGCCAAGTCCCGCTTCTGGTACTTCTTGCGCAAGCTCCGCAAGGTCAAGAAGGCGACTGGAGAGGTTGTCGCGGTCAACGTGGTGCGTGGCATTTCTCGGGGGGGCACGAGGGGGGGAAGGGGACCGGGAAGCTAACGTACGCTGTTGCGCTACCCAGATCAGCGAGAAGAAGCCCCTCAAGGTCAAGAACTTTGGCATCTGGCTCCGCTACGACTCGCGCTCTGGTACCCACAACATGTACAAAGAGTTCCGCGAGCTGTCTCGTGCCGACGCCGTCCACGCCTGCTACCAGGACATGGCTGCTCGCCACCGTGCCCGCTTCAGGTCGGTTCAGGTGCGTCCAACGAGCGAGGGGGGGGCTGGGGAGCGAGACCAGGGCTGACTTTTTTGCGCGCGCCTGGCAGATCCTCCGCGTCGCCGAGATCGAGAAGACCGCCGACATCCGCCGCCCCCACATCAAGCAGCTCCTCACCCCCAACCTCCGCTTCCCCCTTCCCCACCGCGTCGTCAAGAGCCGCAGCCTCTTCCTCGCCAACCGGCCATCGACCTTCTACTGATCGCTCGGATCGATACGGAGGAGTACGAGGGAGGGGGAGAGGAGGAGCACTGGATGCAGGAGCGTGTTGGGTCGAAGGAGCGAGGGGCTTCGTTCGGCAGGAGGAGTGAGAGGGAACGTAGCGTCTCGAATGCCAAAGTCAAGACGATGCAACAGCACACCAGCTGGTCCCCTCCTGCTCGACCGAGGCGTTCTGAGAGGGGTCGTTGAGGAACTTGGCCCCAGCCTGGGCTCGAAACTGCGCCGGGCTGTTGTCGAAGCAGCCACCTCTGGCGCGAAATCGGGCTTCCGAAGAAGGCCTCTTCCTCCGTCCTCGACGCCAACGGCATGGTGCTTCAGAACAAGTACAAGCTAGCAGTCTCCGCCCGGTACAAGCAAGCCAGCGGAAACCCTGCTCTCTCCCAGTCGCCGGCGTCGGTCTCGTCAGGAACCAAGTCCCCCACCTCTCTCCACCCATCAGCGCTCCTCGACACGCCTTCCCTCCCCACACTCCCCGGCCCAGCTCTCTCCGAGGACACGCATTCAGGATCCTCCTTCCGCCGTCGCAAAGTCGAGAGCAACGCGGGACGCTACGTCGAGTCGAGTCCTTCCGATTCCAGCAGCGCCGACGAGGAAGAGGCCGCAGAACAAGGTGCTCCCTACGCAGCGGAGCAGGGATCTTGTAGCTGACCTTGATCCCACTGCAGTCACGACCCGAGACCTTCGAGCTGCCGAACTGGCTGCCTTTCGCGCCAAACAACGCGTCGGCCTCGACGCCTCTACTCCACCCCCGTCTCTCGAATCTCTCGACGTCGACACGAGCTTCTCCCACCTCCTGCACCACCCTCTTCGACCCCCTCCCCACCAACCTGCTGCCCCTTCCTCTGCTGAGAGCTTCGAGCGCGATCGGGGCACTGGTCTTCGTGCCGACGCCAGCAAAGCTGAGGCAGCGCGTGGTGAGTCGTTCCTGGAAACCCTCGGCTCCCCCGTTCTCACCACGAGCAATTAGTGGTTCGAAGCCGATTCGCAGGTGCCGCGCAGGAGACTCCTGCAGCTGGAGGGCCGGCGACGTCGGATCTTGACGGTTTGTTCGCCGAAATCGGTGTCGCCGAGGGCAAGCCAGTCAAGGAGAACGTTTCCTTTGGCTCGAGGCTGGTTCGCGGGGAGAAAGGCGCGGCGTGTGGCGGCGCAGCTCGCTCTGAGCAGTTCTTGGACGGAGTTTTGAACATGTAAAACTCCTCGCTTGCCTTGCCTTGACCTGCGCTGAAGCTGTTGGGGGTGAACGTGTTGCCAGCGAACTTCGGGCCAGCTGCGTGGTGCCGAAACGCTGAGTTGAAGTTCTTGGGTGAGGCGCGGATGCCCGTTGATGCTCTGCTGAGCTCCTTCCTGTTCCGGGCTGCAGATATGAGTGCTTGCTGGTCTTAAACTGCTTCGACTTGGCTCGTTTTCTCTTGCTCTTGACTGGCTCAAGAGCAGCGCACGGCGACGTCGTGGTGTCGGGGTCGGAGGCAAGGGCGCCGTCCTACATTGGTGGCTTGCTCTCGGTTCACGAGGGACAGACAGGCGCCCAACAGCGAGGAGGAAGGCAGGTGCAGACGTGGAGGAGATGTTGGCCAGACTCCCGCGGCGCCGCGGGGCGGTTGGGCGCCAGCGTCTGTAGGGGAGAGTACTGAGGCTATGCGGTGAAGCTCGTCGTGCGGATAGCTCTCGTGCAAGTTCTGCTCGTTTGCGCGATGGAGGACGTGCATCAATCACGCTGGCGGGCGACAGAAATCCCAAAGTGCGAGTGGGAGAACTCGCTTCGCAACCTCGGTGGCTTCCCTCTGGTCCGCGTAGTGCGTCTCCTCTCTCCGATCCACCCTCCTCCTCGTCGCTAACTCCAGTACCCAGGAATCTCCCTTCACCTCCCCCTCTTCTCCCCTCTCCCCCCTCTC
>JANGFH010000270.1:0-10448 GCA_025758715.1 Glaciozyma martinii | reverse complement strand
GCGCCACCACCGCACCCCCATTCTGGTCGGGCGCAGATCGTCCGCTCCGTCGCCACGTTCAGTGCAGAGAAACTCGACCGAACGGTCTACAGGCTTCACTTCAACGTCATGGAGCTGCTGGGGCCTTCCCTGCTCGAGGTGGTGGAGGCAGTTCCCCCTCGGCTTCTTCTTCCTTCAGCTACGGCAAAGGCGATCTCTCGGCAGGTGCTGCTCGGCTTGGACTTCCTGCATTCCGAGTGTGGCCTTCTTCATCAAAGTGAGCTTTTCCTGGACGACTCGCTCTCCCCGTCCTGCTCACACTGCCCCTACAGACCTCAACACGTCAAATGTGCTTCTCTCGCTCCCTACTCCCGAGCAAGCGTCAGATCTACTGCAAGGTTCGGAGACGATCCTCTCAAGCACCAGATCAGCCTCAACTGATGCTTTGCCGTTTTGCTTGTGCAGGAGGATCACTTCCGTTCTTCGGCAGCGAGATCAGCGTCAAAATCACGGGATTTGAGTGTTCCGAGTGGCTCGACGCGCCCTTCGACCTCTATCGCTGGGGACCTGTGTGCATCGACTGGATGAAGTGCGCTCCAGAGTGGCAAGACGAGGTGGACTACATGCTCCAGAGCACCCCTGCGTTAGACGTCTGGCCTTTCGGGTGCTTGTCTGTCCCATCTCTCCTCCTTCTTCTCGCTTGATGCTGATTTTGTGTTCGCAGATTTTCACGATGCTCGCCGGCGAGCCGCTTTTCGAAGACGTTGACGAGCTGCCCGTCAACGGGGATCAGTTCAAAGCCATGCTCGCTGCGACGTCAACGACCGCTTTCCCTCCTCCCCAGGTTCCTACAGTGCGCTATCAAATCGAGCAGCTTCGTAAATGGGGCCTCACAGGGAGTGAGCTCGTTCGTCTCGTCTCTCCACGCCGCGACGCTGACTTCCCCACGCCCCGTTTAGGTCGGGAACGCCTTCAGAATCCGGACGACGATTTTGGCGCACGATTGGCGGCGAAACGATCGCTCTCGGTCGAAGATCTCGCAGGAGCAGACGCCTTCATCCGTCAATGCCTCAGGATTGATCCGACGGAGCGAGCGAGCATCAAGGAGCTGCTCGACGACCCTTGGCTCAGCGTTGGATTCGGTGAGCTGGGTCGGTCGCTGTCGAAATCCTTCGCTTCTTGCTAACTTTCCTTCCTTTGCAGGACTGCAAGTAGAGGGGTAGAGGGAAGGAGTGAATCTCCCTTTCCTGCGATCCAGTGAGGAACATCTCATCTCGGGTGCGAAGGTGTTGAGCGAAGCGAACGCAAATGTTCTCGTCTCCTGCTCCCCGCGCTTCCCTGCGATCTCCAGCTTTGCGCATCGCTTCAAGCAGTCAAAATCGCTTTCTTCTGGTCGAGTACTCGTCCAAAGCGGTTCGAAGCAGCCTAGGAGCAGTACTTTGCGTGAGAAGCAGGTGTGGTGGCCGGGAGCGGTGGGAGCCGAGGCATGAGGCACAGAAGCAGACTCTCTCCCTCCACTACCACCATCCTGCTCCACCACAGCACCCACGCGATCCCTCATCACCCTCTGAATGCACTCGATTCCACTCATCGGTCCGAGAGCATGTCCTCGACCGCGGCGTAGTACTTCTCGTCGACCTTTTGCGCGACCTCCTCCTTTGTGCACCAGGCGTAGTCGGCGAGAGAGCTGGAAGGGGGGGGAACGGGGGAACCGCGGATGATGCGCATGGGGAGGAAGAACGTCTGTGGACAGAGGAGGGGTCAGCGAGAGCCGCAGAGGGAGGCGAAGAGGACGGCAGAGGAGGGCGGCAGAGGGGGGTTGGAGGAACCAGGCAGCAAGGCAACACGGCAGAAGAGAGGAACGTACCCGTGTGCTGGCAGCTGCTCCCTTTGCTCCCTTCTTCGCCACGACGGTCGCCTCGTACGCACCAGCCGGCACGCGTCCAGGGGCCCAGACGTCCATATCCGATCCCGTCTCCTCCACCAGCTGCCTCTGTGCCGCATCCAAGAGCGACTCTCCCTCCTTGACGCCTCCTTGAGCTGCAAACGAACATCAGCTCCCACTCCACCGATGCGCTCGCAAAGCAAGACTCACGGAACCCCCACGACCTCCCCTTCTTCACGAGAAGGTACAGCGTCCTCTCTGCCCGCCTCTCCAAGCTCTTCTCACTCTCCTCCCTCGTCCCGATCAACTCTTGAGCACCTTCGATCCCCTCCCTCCCCATCCTGTAGTCCTCTCCCGCCGCCTCGTCCCCCTTCTCCACGCTCACCCGCGCATCGAAAGCCAGGAAGCTCTTCTCCGCCGCGCTGCCCTTCTTGAAGAACCAGTCGGTCGAGACTTCGAGCGGCTTGGAGAGGGCGCGGTGCAAGAGGCGCTGGTAGGCAAAGTAGGTTTTCTCAAAAGGGGAGAGGGCGGGGAGGAGGAGAGGAGGACGAGAGAGGAGGGCGGAGGAGAGGACGGTGTAGGTGGGGGAGACGGCGGTGGAGTAGAGGCCTGGAGGAGGACGTCGTTAGCGAGGAAGAAAAAAGGGAGATGGAGGGCGGACGAGAGGGTTGCGGGCGGCAGGAGCAGGCCGTGTTGAGAGATGCTGCTAGGCGGGTTGAGCGTGGTGCCATCTTGAGCTGGATGGATCGTGTTGAGGTCGTGGCAGCGAGAGCTCGAGGAGGAGGTCGGGCGACAGCTCGATGTATGCCCGATTCTACTTCTCCTGGTTCCCTGAGTTCGAAGGGGGTTCGTACAGCTCCCACACGCCAGAATACGACCATGGTACGCTCCTAACCAGCTCTCAACTTCTTCTGAGACGTCGTAGGACCTCCGGTGGTTCTCCAAGCGAACTCGCACTCCCAGAGGGCTCACTGCGAAATCGGGTCGGTATTCCAAGCACAAGCGCCCCATCTGCTCCTCCCGCCTAAGCCTTCAGCATCCTCATCAACTCAAACGCCATCGCGACCTTCTCCCCCTTCCACTCCCCCGCCACCGCCTCCTCCTCAAGTTCCCTGATGCTCTCCCCGGTCACGACCGTCGCCCATTTCGCCTTGACGATCTTGAGTGCCGCCTGCTTGATCTCAGGATAGCACGTCGCTCGCCGCATCGGAAAAGAGCTCCCTAAGCGCGTTCGTCTCGGTGAGCTGCGACGCAAAGTTGGCGAGAGCGCGCTCGGCGAGCGAGGCGATTTCGAGCTGGTGCGCGAGGGCGTAGATCGATTTGGGGGAGACGGGGAGAGGAGAGTCGTGGGAGGCTTCGAGCTGTATTCCAGAGGTCGGAGCGGCGGAGGACGATTTGGGGAAGGAGGAGGAGAGGGCGGCGAAGGTGATGTCGTTCGTGGCGAGGTAGTGGAGGAGAGCGCGGTAAGTCTTGTAAGGCGTTGCGTTGATGAAGATGCGGTGGATTGGGAGAGGTGGGCTGCTGGTAGGACCGAGGGAGGCTTCGTCGTCGTCGTCGTCCGAATCCGCGTCGTCGCGCGTCGAGCGGTGCGCAATCGAGCCCTCTTCAAACTCCATCTCATCCTCGACTTGCGTACTGCACCTCTCCCCGTTATCCGACTCGGGAGCCTCCTTCCCTACGCACTTGACCGTCGACCCGCCAGTCTCTCCTTCCACGCGCTCGCTCTCCTGATTCGCTCTCCTGATTCCCAATCCTGAAGAGAGTCGCTGGAAGAGGTGGGGGCTGGTAGACACCTTGAACCTCAGAGAACCCCGACTCGAACATCGTGCGGAAGTAAGGCGAGGCGGTCGAGAGTGCGGACGAGCTGGCCCAGAGCTGGCGAGGAGGGAGGGTCGATCGCGGGAAGAGGAAGAGGACGTTGTTCGTGGAGTACGAGTCGATGCGTCCTGCAGAACAGAGTTAGCTTCAGTCCAGGAACGGGGAAGGGATCGAACGAGCCACGCACGGAGGGAGAGATCCAAGGGAGAAGCAGCAGCTCCGGACGCGCGCTTGCGGGGACGGAAGCTGAAGGCGACGGCAGCTCCGTAGCCTGCCACCTGGCAGATGTCGGCAGCGAGGGCCACGTTGACTGACCATTTGCTACCGCAGACGGCGCGCTTGGCCTCGAACGTCCACATCCTGCCGCAGTTGATCGCGCTCACGGTCACGCTGAACAGCTCGGCGTCGAGCGTCTCCGCTTCACCAGTCCAGCTGAGCGTGTTGCCGTTCGTCCAACGCCATCCATGGCCGCTGAGGACTCCGCTGTCAACGGAGGGGGAGAGGGCGGTGAAAAGGTGGCTTTGCAGACGACCGCTGAGAACTGTGGGCGTGGTGGGTGCGGATGCCACTAGGGAGCCGGTCAGCGTGCAGTACTTCAGTAGAGCTCACGAGACTCACTCGTGGTGAACCTGGGGGAGGAGGGGAAGAGACGGGGAGGGCAAACAGCGGACGCGCCGTCCAGCTTCGTCTTCGGCGTACAAAGAGGGAGCCCACTACGTTGAGCTACGCTCTCAACTTCCTGACTTCCCCTCTTGCGCCAGCAGATTCTCTCCAATCAAACCGAAAACGAACTCCCGAGACCGCGACAACACCTCCCTGCCTTGCACCCATGGCACCCATGGCACCGCACCGCACTACAACCTCAACCCCTCAACCCTCGTCCCAACCTCCTCGACCTCCTCCCTCCCCCTCCTCCCCCCTCTTTCACTAGCACTCCTCCTCATCCGCACGGGTTTATTCGGATCAAACAACTCGGTCGACCTCGGTGGCGGTCTCCTCATCTCAGGCACGACGACGAGGTCGTTCCCTCCTTCGCTCGAAGGTCGTGCGGCGTGATCTTGGTACGGGTAGTAGGATTCCGGAGGAGAGGGATTCGAGGGATCCCACCAGGGTGGAGGTTGCGAGGTCGGGAGAGGTGGCGGGTAGAAGGACTGGGGAGTGATGGTTGTTGGGAGTTGGGTCGTCGAGAAGGGGTATGCGGGGGGAGGAGGTGGAGTAGTATGGTAGGACGGGTGGGGATCTTGGGTGGGATAGGGTTGGTAGGGCGAAGGGACTTGCGTCGGAGGCGTGTGCGAATGCGAAGGGGGAGCCGAGGCGATCCTGGACCCTTCGCTCGTCGAAGCGGGGGAGATAATCGTCGTCCGCTCGACGGGGGGCTGCGTCGTAACCCAGACGGGCTTTGCCGGCAAGCTGGGATGACGAGGAATCGTCGTCGTCGTCGGCACCTTCTCCTCCTCGCCCTTGAGCTTCTCTTTCTTCGCTCCCGCCTTCTCCTTCCCCTTCCCCTCCTCCGAGCTCCTCTCCTCACTCGCCACCGGAACCGTCGACACCGCCGAGCTAAGCGAATGGCTCGCCGAATGACTCGACCTCCTAATCGCCTGCTCCCCCAACCGCGCCCCTCCTCCCGCACTCAACCCCGGGCCATTCGACGAGCTGGCCGTCCTACTCGTACTCGACGAGCTAGCAGAGCTAAGCGAGCTCGCCGACCGCGCCGGGAAGCCCGAAACGCCCACGACGCCTCCTTCGGCGAATCTCATAATGTACCCTCCTCGATCCGTCGTCGAGGTGGTCGGTGATGGGTGGTACGATCCTCCGCTGCTGGTCGAGAGGGCGGGAGAGGGGAGGGGCTGCTGACGGGCGTAGGCGGCGGGCGGGGGAGGGTTAAACGAGTCGAGGGTCGAGGGATGGGGAGGAGCGTAAGGCGACGGAGAGGCGTAGGACTGGTATTGAGGCGAGTAGGAGGGCTGAGAACACGGTGGAGGAGAAGGAGATGCCCAGTTTGCGTGCTGAGGGAGGGGCGAGGGGGCAGTGACTTGTATCGGCGGCTGCGACTGGGCGTAGGGCGGGCGTTGCTGAGAGCCGAACCGAGGATCGTACGGCTGCTGGCGCTGCGGTTGCTGCTGCTGTTGCGGGGGAGGAGGAGGAGGCTGAAGATGTTGCCTCGGCTGCTGCTGCTGGCGGGACCACTCCCCCTCTCCTCCGTACCCTCCCTCCGCGTACCCTCCCGCGTACTGCGCATACGGATCGCCCTGCTGAAGGAACTCGGTCCCCTGCGTCGCATAAGCGTACGCTCCCCAGCCTCCTGCTCCAGGATCGAAGCTCGGTGCCGAAGGCCTCAGCGCCGCCGCCGCTGCCTGCGCTCTCGCCTGACCTTGCGAAGACTGCGGCTGAGGGTAGTAGACCGTCCCTCCGCCCGACGGTCCCTGAAAGCTCGAGTGGATGCTCAAGCCCCCGTCGCTAGCGACAGAGGGACTCGGTCGTCCTCCCGCGAGACTCATCGCGCTGCTCCTCGAGTATGCCGATCCCGCCGAGCTAGGTCGCCCGATGCTCGACCCAGACGGCACGCCTCCTGCCTCCTGCGCCTGCGCCTCCTGCTTGAAGATGCGTTCCCGAGCCTCCTTGTACGCCGCTTCGCGCTCCTCGAGCGTGCGAGCTTTGCCCTTGCCGTCTTCGTCGGCGCCGATGGACGAGGAGGCGGATGAAGTAGGGCGGTGGGAGGTGCGTGGGAGAATCTTGAAGAACTGGGGTTGAGGGGGAGGGATGGTGGGCGAGGACGGAGGGGAGGGAACGATGGAAAGAGATGGCGAGGAGCTGTCGACGGGAGAGACGGAGGTCGAAGGAGCTGTGGTTATGGATGGGGCAGGGACGTGAGTGGCGAGCTTCGTGCTGGGACTGTAAACGTAGAAGAGTTAGTGAGGGAAGAGAGAACCAGGACGGATGTCGCGTACAGCCTGGTCAAAGCTCCCTTGACAAGTACAACGATCCCAGTAGGAACGTTCATGACGGATGCGGCGGATGCAGTGGCGGCCCAGACGCTCGGCTGGATAGGGTCGACTTCGCGCGTGATGCCAAACGTGTCGGCGAGTCGATGGATGAGGAGTCGCTGGTACGAGTTGAGGCCGGGAGGGAAGTAAGGAGGCGAGAGGGGCAATCGGTACATCCTGCATGAACCCAGTCAGC
This sequence comes from Glaciozyma martinii, assembly GCA_025758715.1. Classification (NCBI taxonomy): domain Eukaryota; kingdom Fungi; phylum Basidiomycota; class Microbotryomycetes; order Kriegeriales; family Camptobasidiaceae; genus Glaciozyma; species Glaciozyma martinii. Next base: position 3,586 of record JANGFH010000270.1, on the reverse strand, counting down.
TACGTCCACACCAACGCAGCAGCGCGCAAGGACTCACGTCGAATCAGCCAGGAAACGCTCCATCTCCGCCTCGGCTCGCAGCAGCAAGAACCGATCTCTCGGGAGGAGCAGCGCAGCCCTCAGCGCCAAGTCCAATTCTGGCTCTGCCTCCCCTCCCTCGTCCAGCTCCACAGCTCCCGCCATGCTCCCGTCCTCCATCGGCTCCAATGACGAGGTCGAGGGCTCAGGGGAGGGAGAGGTGGATCTTGGTGGCGTAACCCCGACGCTCGACCCAGCTCGCGATGCCAGACTACTCAGAACGGGCTCAGAGTCGGTCCGCCTGTAGCTCGTCTCGGACGAGGCTGGAGAATGAGCTCCCCCGCCCCTGCCTTCGCTGGCAGCTCTCGGCGCTCGAACGCCCCCTGGAGCTGCTCCAGCCAGCGCCGACTCGACTGACGACGCGTTCCGGTTCGAGGAGGGACGACGGAGGAGGGTGATCTTCTTGTCTCGGGGAGGAGGGACGGTGGCGTCTGGGGGAGGCGGAGCTGTCGAGGTCGATGCGACGGGTTGGGAAGGCGGCGCGGCGGTCGCGAGGGTTCGAGGAGGTCGGGCGAGGATCTTGATCGGTACTCCTGCTGTAGGCGGCTTGGGAGAGTCGAGGACGAGGTCGGGAGAGCTGGAGAGGCGGATGGTGAGAGGGTTGGGCGTGACGGCTGCAAGGTCGCCCGGCTCTAAGGTGCTGGAGGAGAGGATCTCTGAGGGCTGGAGAGCCACAGGAGCTGCGCTCATCCTGTTATCGTGGTGGGGTCGAGGAGAGGCGACGAGGGAGAGCGTTGGTGAGTCGAGGACGTGGTGGAGTCGCGGGAGTGAGCTGGTGGCTCCTGGGAGGGATTGGCGTGGCTAAGGCGAGGATTAGACTCGATTGCGGTCCATACGCTCGTGTAGATTCGTTTGCTGAAGGGGAGTCGGGTGGTGGTAGGAAGGCAAGCTCCTCCCTCGAGGACGAGATCCGCCAGGCACGAGAGATTGCTCCTCTGCCTCTGCCCACTCCCCTCTTCAGACTCGGCTGGGATTCTCGTTCGAGGGGAAGGTACAGACTGCTCTGCTTCTGAGCCAGCGCTTCCTGCTCATCCGGCGAGCACCACTGGTACGTGTCGTGGCTGGCTGTTGTGCCTCGAGATGGCTCCCTCTCGATCCCCGACCAAGGCGAGCTGACCCAGACCTTCTACTGCAGAGAATTCATCTCTCAGAGCCGCCCTAGCTACTTCATCTCCCCTGACCTCCAGCGCCCCTCGCTCGACAAAGCTCCTCCCCTTCCTCCTCCCCACCTCCCCTTTCCCGCGATGGACCACGCCTCGAAACTCCCCGCCGAACTCATCACCTACATCCTCGAACTCGCTCCCGACAGCGTCACCCCCACTCCCCGACCCTGGCGCAACCGCAACGCCCTCCTCGCCCGCCTGGCTCTCGTCTGCCGCAACTGGCGCCACCCGGCGCAAGAGATCCTCTGGCGACAGGTCGAGATCCGATCCAACAAGGGAGCCAGGGCGTTCGTGGCTGCGAGCGGGGGCGGGAGGAGGACGCTGCAGCTTCGAGACGTTGTGGGGACCAAGGTTGGCGCGATGGAGCGTGATGCGGTGATCAAGGCCTGTGTCGGGCTCAAGGAGGTGGAGCTGCGGGGGGGACCTGACTCATTTGAAGGCACTCTGCGCGCCGAGCATGGCTGGTAAGGGCGAAGTCAATCCTCTTACCCTCCTCCTGCTCACTCCTCTTTCTCGCAGGCGTAACTTGGCTCGCCGCCTCCTTTCGCTCGACCCCCTGCCCTTCACCAATCCTCTTCCCCTTCGCCCTCACTCGCCTCTCCCTCCGATACCACGGTACCACAGAGCAAGCCGTCTACGAGTCCCTCTCCCAGCCCTCCATCACTTCCCTCGATTTGGACTTTACCAACAGCCACGAGGACCACAATCGAATCGAACAGGAGAAAGAAGACGAGGACCCCCTCTACCGTCGCCGCGAATTCGACGACGCTCTCAGCGACCTCCTCAACCCACTCCAGCGCATCGCACCTCAGCTCACCTCCCTCGGCCTCTCTTCGCACGAAGGTGTTGTTTACGACCTGAACGACTTCCTCCGGCTCTGCACGCGATTGGAACACCTTTCGGTCTGTCCTTTCGCGGCGAGTGGGCTTGGGGTCAGCTGCGCGGGTTCGAGAGGAGGCAGGGCGGCGAACAAGAGAGGAGGTTGGCGCGGTGGGTTCTGAACTTGATATCGCTGTTGGGAGGACGTTTAGCAAGCACTCCAGCTCCTCTGCACTCGGTTTTCGCGGATTACACGTATGTGTCAATTCCATCCCTGCCCCGCTCAGGCGCTGGACGGTGCACTGTGGCGAGATCAGCCTCAAATTCGTGCGAATTTTGCTCGAGGGGAGTTACTCTTCGCTGGCAAAGCTGGAGGTCCTGAGGCTCGAGTTGGAAGGGAGGACGCCGGGGGAGGAAGATGCTCGGATCGAGAAGCTGTGCGAGAGCAAGGGGATCAAGTTGGAGGTCATTCCGTGAGCTACGGGTGCGCTCCTTTTCTCGCTCTGGCTCCAGTCGTTCCGCTAGCTAACTCGTCAACGATGTTTGCAGACGGCGAGAAGAAGGGCGAGAAGGACTTGGGGGAGCGGAGGGATTTGCTTGAGAGCGTTTCGACGTGCAAATGGTTCTTTGCTGGCATCTGTCCCTGAGAACGAGAGCGGTCGAAGCCCGTGCTGTTGGCCACAGCGACGCGTCTTCCTGCCTTGGAACGTTGGAACGCTGCCGGACTCCGGATCCTAAGTCGCCTAACCAATCAATTCTCGAGATAATTCGTCTAATCGATCTGCTTCCTCCTCGACGCCTCTCTCACCTCCCAACGCCCTCCCACCTCTTCACCCCCCACCATGCTTTCCCTGCGCTTCCTCCCCGTGGTGCGATCCGCCACGCGCGCCTCCCCGCGACTCTGTAAGCCACCCCTGGAGCTCCCCTGGCTACCTCCGCTAACCCACCTCCCCAACGCCCCAGTCCACACCTCCCGCCGCTCGCTCGCCGTCACAGAGCTCACGATGCCTGCCCTGTCACCAACGATGACGGAGGGTACCGTGACCGAGTGGAAGTTTGCTGTTGGAGACAAGTTTGTGGCGGGCGACATCCTGCTACAGATTGAGACGGACAAGGCGAGCATCGATGTCGAGGCGCAGGACGATGGTGTGATGGGGATGATCCTGGTACGCTCTCTCACTCCCACCGCGACCTGCAGCTCGCGAGGCCCACAGCAGCTACGACACGTTGGGGATCTCGTCCGGAGGAGACGGCCCGCTCTCGAGCTCTCGCTAACTCGTTCCTCTCCGCACAGGTGCCTAACAACACCTCTGGCGTACCCTGTGGCAACCCCATTGCTCTCCTCGCCGAAGAGGAGGACGACCTCTCCACCCTCGTCGCTCCCTCCGCCCCCACTCCTCCCCCCATCTCCGACGCCTCCCCTCCTCCCCCCTCCACCCCCTCCCCCCCCCCCCCCCCCCCCTCCCCCCCCCCCCACCCCCCCTCCCTCCCCCCCCCCCCCCCGCCCCTCCCCCCCCCCCCCCCCT
>JANGFH010000268.1:0-23706 GCA_025758715.1 Glaciozyma martinii | reverse complement strand
CCTCCTCCGCCTCCCCCCTCCGCTTCTCCCTTCCCTCGCCCACCCCCTCCTCTCCCCGCCGCCACTCCTCGTCTCGGTCGTCCGCTCCCCACCGACCCCTACCAGCCCATCGTCTTCTCCGGCCCACCGGCGCACCTCGTCTCCCGCGTCAACTCTGCCAGCAAACCTGGGTACCGAGGGTCCCTGGGGGGCAAGCCGTCCGATATGCAAAAGTCGATCGCCGAGGCGGTCCTCGCGGCGAAGCGGAGGCTCGAGGCGAACGGCGTCAAGAAGCCCAAGGAGGCCAAGGTCCGCGAAGCCGACGGCGAGGAGGACATGGAGCTCGATTCGGACGACGACGAGTCCAAGGCTTCGTCCGGGGACGAGTCCGAGGTCGAGAAGTTTGACGACCAGGTCTTCTTCCATCGCGATGGACGGATGGAGAGGAGGAAGATCTTGATGCGCGGGCAGGCGCCAGCTGCTGCTATTGCGTGGCAGGCGTCGCCTCAGATCTTGCGCGAGAAGCTCGCCGAGAACGGGTACCCCTACATCTCGATCTCCAAGGCCAGCTTCCTCAAGAACAGGACGAACGGGAAGAACCCGCCGGTGCTCAACGGCGGAGAGCTCGAGTATCATTTCGGCCAGTACGATCTTGACCGCGTGAGTCCTCCCCTCTCAGCTTCTGGAGGCGAGTGCTGATCTTGGTTCCCCACGTAGACATTCGCCGACTCTGCCGGCTGGTACGTCACCTTCACCAACCCCACCGCCGCCGCCACCGCCTTCACCGACCTCAACCAGCAGCGCTTTTCTGGCGCCCGTCTCGAGCTCAGCCTCTGCGAACCCCCTTCCACCGCTCCCCCCCCTCCTCCCGCCGTCTCTGCCCAAGTCCTCGCTCAGAGGGAGCGCGCCGCCGCATTGATCAAAGCTGCTGCGTCGTACGCGCCGCGCCCGAAGAAGACGAGCGGATGGACCGACGCCGAGCTCGTCGACGAGGCGAGGGACATTGTCATTCAAGATCTCATGGAGGCGTTCCGGAACGACGTCAAGAACCGCCTCGTCTCCAACAAGATCATCGAGCACGTCTCGGCGTGGGAGCGCGATGGGTCCAAGTCGGCCGTGCCCGTCAAGGCCGAGGGCGTCGACGGTTCGGCGAACGCCGCCAACGCGCTCAAGAGCCTCAGCAGTCTCCCGTCGTTCGCTCGTCGGAGGCCTCAGCAGCAACGCACGCCGTTCCAGCCTAGTCGCCTTTCGTCGGAAGCGCCTTCGGACTCGCGGCGAGGAACGCCCATCGACCTCAGCGATCCTGAGCCTGCGCACGATGCGCGGTCAAAGGCGGGCTCAAAGGCGCGGCGGGACTCGTTCTCGGGTCGCAAGGCGCGCGTCGTTCGTTCGGACAGCGAGGACGACAAGACCACCGTCAAGCGCTTGGAGCCGAAGAAGGTCGCTCGGTCGAAGGTCCAGCTCTCGTACACCAGCAGCGAAGCGGAGGACGACTCGGATGGCGACGCTACTCCCCTCATCGTTACCCCCCTCGTTCCCGCCACCACCACCGCCGTCGAAAGCCCGTCGGTCGATTCGATGGACGTCGTCGAGGACCCTACCGCCCCTGCCGTCAAGGTCGATGCTCCCAAGAAGAAGCGAGCTCCCAAGCGGAAGCCCAAGGTCGAGCAGCCGCTCACTCCGATCGAGGGCGACCTCATGCTCGTCGACGACCCCGCCGCCGGAATCCCCACTCCCGCTCCCACCGATACGACCGCTTCGACGACCAAGCGGGAGACGTCCAACGTCGATTCGGAGCGAGAGGGAGAGTCGGAGGACGCCAAGCCCAGGGTCAAGATCGTTCGCGGTCGCAAGCTCGTAAAGGATTCGACCCATCCTCGCTCTCGGAGCCTCACGCCAGACCCGTTCGACCGAGGCATCGCTGCCGACGAGGAGGACCTCTTTTACGTCAAGCTCGCCATCGAACGAGCTCGCATGGGCGCTCACATCCATCCCTCCCCGCCTGCGTCAGACGACGAAGATCAGCCGCCACCACGCCATCCTTCCGGTTCGGCGAGGACGGAGGGCTACTACGCCATCACCGTCGCCGAGAAGATGGCGAACCGACCGTCGAGCAACAAGGCCAAGGCGGCGATCGAGACGTCGGCAGGAGGAGCGTCGGGAGTCGCCGTCTCGCGTCTCGCGCGAGCGAACACGCGTGGACTCGTTCGAGGGATGGAGCTGCACAAGAAGATCACGGCGACGGATACCGACGTCCTCAAGTTCAACCAGCTGCGAACGCGCAAGAAGCAGCTCACGTTCTCACGTTCCGGGATCGAGGGTTACGGACTCTTTGCCATGGAGTGCGTGTTCCTCGTTCCTCCTTTACGGTGCGCGCTCGCTGACCTCTTTCACGATCGTCGCAGACTCATTCCCGCTGGCGAGATGGTCATCGAGTACGTCGGCGAGCTGGTTCGGCAGCAGGTCGCAGATCGGCGGGAGAAGGCGTACGAGCGACAAGGTATCGGAAGCAGCTACCTCTTCCGAGTCGACGAGGACCTCGTCGTCGATGCGACCAAGAAGGGCAACCTTGGGTGCGTTCTCTCTCCCCGGCTTCAGGCGTTCAGCGACTGACGATCTTCCCAGGCGTCTCATCAACCATTGCTGTGCTCCCAACTGTACCGCACGCATCATCACGATCAACGGGGAGAAGAAGATTGTCATCTACGCGAAGACGAACATTGAGCCGGGAGATGAGGTGACCTATGGTGCGTCGTTTTCGCTCTTTTCCGCCGTTTCGAGCAGCTTGCTGACGCCTCTCGTCCCCCGCAGATTACCACTTCCCGCACGAGGAGGTCAAGATTCCCTGCCTGTGCGCTCATCCCCTCTGCCGGAAGTTCTTGAACTAGCTGCAACGATTGTTGGGAGTCTTTTCGCGCTCGCTTGAGAATTGCCAACTGTTCGTTCTGTGCTAGGAACGCCCAGGGATCCCAGGAGAACAGTCTTTCATCTGAAGGACCGTCCTGCAGGACGCTGGGACACGTGCACGAGCTTGCGATTGTTGTGTTTTCAGCGGACGTGTCAAAAGACGCACTTTCATTGCTCCTCGCTTTGTGCTGCTGGAACTCTTTCTTCTCTTTCAAAGTGCTAACAACAACGCGTAGGTCCCACCATTCAGGAAGAGACCAGGGTTGGGGGGAGAAGGGGAACGGCTTGAACATTCTTCCTGGAGCCTGCTTGTGGAAGGGACCTATCTGGAAGCTGGATTGAGGTGGGGAAGGGTGGCCTGACCTGTCAAACGCCTCACTGAGAGTCTTCTCCGTATCGGTGGTATCAACAGGATGCTCAACAGTGGGATAGACGGCGATACAGCCTGATTGAGTCGAAGGGATGGGCCTCGAGCGTCTATCGCAGCAGTCAGCAAATCGAGCCAAGCCTCTATCGCCGTGCGGAAGAGCTGGTGGAGCTCCCCCGACCGGCTACTCCCTCCTCTCAGCGCTGGTGGCGCAGAGGAATGTCGAGCGAGGTCGACCGAAAGAGCCCTCGCAACTTGCTCCGCACCCACTGGAGCAGGCCTTCCCGTGGGTGGGGCGCCTGATTTTCCCGAAAAATAAAAAATGAGACCATTTGATTTTTCGAGATTCCCTGCTCCCCGATAGGACATCGCTCTTTGCTCAAGGCAAGGCTCCTCTGCGCTCTCTCTTTTCTTCCTTACGCCTCCCCCTCCCCTTCGACGATGCTGTTCTGCCTGCGCAACCCCCCGATCAACCCTTTGAACGGCAAGGTGAGCTGCTCTCGAGCGGATCCACCTCGAGGCCGTAGCTGACATCTCGCAGGCACAACGCCTCCCGATCTTCAACCCAGTTGACAGGCACGGTCGTGTCTTCTTCTTCTCGTACGTCTCCCTCCTCTCCTCCTTGACAGCGCCGTCGCTGATCGGATTCCGATTCCAGATGGATGGGGTTCATGGTTTCGTTCATGGCTTGGGTACGCTTCCTTCCCCGCTTGATACCTCGTGTTCTAACGTCCCATCTTCCCCAGTATGCCTTTCCGCCTCTCCTCGGCCGAACGATCAAAGCGGATCTCCAGCTCACGACGGTCCAAGTCCTCAGTGCGTTGTCGGCTCCCCTCGCAAGGACTCGACTCATCAACCCTGCGCAGACTCCAACATCGTCGCTCTTGCCGCTGGAATGCTGATGCGACTCGTTACTGGACCTCTGTGTGACGCCTTTGGACCTGCACGCCTCGCGCTCTTCAGGCCGCAGACGCCATCGCTGACTTCCTCCTTCGCAGCGACTGGTCATGGTCGGTGTGCTCTGGACCGCCGCCATCCCTTGTGGACTCGCTGGCACGATCACAACCGTTCATGGCTTGTACCTGATTCGTTTCTTTGTCGGCATCGTCAGTGCTCGCTTCTCTCGTCCGTCGAGCCATCACCGACTCCATTCACCCAGGCTGGTGCTGCGTTCGTGCCCTGCCAAGTGTGGTGCACTGGATTTTACGACAAGGAGGTCGTTGGAACAGCAAATGCCTTCGCTGCTGGCTGGGGGAATGCTGGGGCGGGCGTTACGTACTTCGTTGTGCGTCCCTCTCCTCGCTTCTCCCTCGTCTCCTTGCTTCTTGCTCCTCCAGCTTCCCCCCCATCGTTTACTAACTCAACCAACTGCAGATGCCGGCGGTCTTTGACGCTCTCGTCAGGCAGCAAGGTCTCACCGCTCACGTCGCATGGCGTGTGTCCTTTATCGTCCCCACCCTCCTCCTCATCGCTACCGGCCTCGGCGCTCTCCTCCTCTGCGACGACACTCCTACCGGGGCCTGGTCTACCCGCGGAGTCGTTGGCGTCGTTCCCGTCTTCCTCCCCGTCGATGGCTCTCGCGATGGCAGCTCGCTCGACGACAAGATGGACGCCAAGGGAGCCAACACCAAGACCGGTGTCGTCGCTGCCACCGACGACGAGGCCAACGTAGAGTTCAAGGAGGTCGTTCTCGAGGTGGTCCAGAAGCCTTCGCTCCGCGCCGCCCTTCCTGCCCTCTTTTGCCTCCAGACCCTCATGCTTGGTGCGTTTCACCTCGCTATATCGTCTCGTTCCAGAGCTGACCTCCCTTCTTCGCAGCTGCTCCTTACGTCTGCACTTTCGGCGGCGAACTCGCGATCAACTCCATCCTTTCCTCCTACTACTTGAGGGTCCACCCCGAATGGGGGCAGCTCAAGGCTGGCCAGTGGGCGGCCATGTTCGGTCTCTTGAACGTACGCTTCTTTCCGTGTCCCTCGCTGCTCCGATCGCTGACGATTGTCTTTCTTTCCAGGTCATCACTCGCCCCGCTGGAGGAATCGTCGCCGACGTTCTCTACAAGTACGTCGGAGCCAAGCGAGGAGTCCACGTCAAGAAGTGTGCGTTATATTCCTTTGTAGCGCAAAACCCTCGCTGACGACGTCTGCAGTCTGGTACGGCTTGCTCTGCGCTTTGCAGGGCGTCTTCTGCCTCTGGCTAGGGCTTCTCAACCCCACCTCTGGCGTTGGGATGGTCGGCGGAATTGCCGGCAGTACGTCGTCGTCGTTGAAGCCCTTGGGAACCTCGCTCACCTCGCTGCAGTCGCGATTTTTATGGACGCCGCCAACGGAGCCGCCTACGCCCTCCTCCCTCACGTCAACCCTCACGTCAACGGCCTAATGTCAGGAACTGTCGGCGCTGCCGGAAACTTTGGAGGAATCATCTTCTCGTGCGTCCTCGCTCGCCGTCGTTGGTGTCGTCGTCGTTTGTCCCCTTTGTGCTGACTTTTTGCTCTTTGTCGCTCTTTAGTGTCGTGTTTCGTTACACCAGCCACACTACGGGTATTACTGTCATTGGTGCCGTGTCTCTGGTGTGTTTCCCTTCGCCTCTTTCGGGCAGAGCGCCGTCGCTAACGGCTTTGCTTTCTCAGGCTGTCGGCGCGCTCATCGTGCTCATTCACCCGATCCCCAAGAGCCAACGCGGTGGCACCGGCTACATGTCGACCTGAGTATATTTGCGGGGGTGCGTAGAGGGAGGTGTATGTGTTGTTCGTTCGGGAGTACCAGAGCAATTTTAGATTTACGATTTGTGCACGACCTTGCGATGAGAGAAGGGTCGAGCCAAGTGCGTTGCCCAAGCTGCTTCGTTCCTTCTAGCACATGATTGGAAGAAGCTGACGAAGAAAGGAGCAAGGTGGAAGCGAGGTGAAGCAGTGGGAGAGCGCCGCAGGAAAGCCGCACAGCGAGATTCGACGATTCCTCTCGCACGACGGATCGTCGATCCACTCTTCAATAACCATTCCATAAATCACTCTGCCCCCACCCCGCCGCCACAGCGGCCACTACCATCCAACTCCCCGCCCTCCCCTCGGCCTCCTCCTCATCACTCGCTCGCTCCTCCTTTGACCTCCCTTTCCACTCCCTCCCCTCCTTCTCCCTCTCGCTCTCCTCCACCAACTGCAACAAGATCTTGGCTAGGTCTCGCAAGGTCGACATCTCGTCCCCCGCCAGGAGCGAATCGAGTTTGGAGAGGAGCGAGAGGATCCAATGGACTTCGTGCGAAGTGGGGAGAGGTGGACGAGGAGGGGTTCGGGGGTGGGGTTTGCGTGTTGGTGGGAGGGAGGAAGTCGAGGATTTCGGAGCGGCTTTTCGCCGCAAGGCAGGGGGAGCGAAAATGGTCGAAGGGACGTAGTTGATCGCGGCTTCGTAGACCTCTTGTCGCTCGGTGAACCAGTGCGTAAAGTGCGAGAGGAGGTGGACGATGGTCGAGTGGTCGATTTCGAGGATCAAGGAAGGAGTGGGGAGGTGGGGCGGGTGGTCTTCGTCGTAGCTTGCTGGAGGTTCGGGTGCTGCTGAAGAGGCGGAAGGAGGAGGTACGGAGGGAGCAGGCGCGTCGAGCTCGAGGGAAGCGAGCGCTGCTGCACGAGCTTCTTCCAGTGTCATCTCCTCCTCGGGTACAGCCATCGCAGCGTCCTGAGGTGGCGGAGGGGCAGTTCTCGCCTCGACGTTTGCGGCCTTGACGCGTCGCCCGTTGATAAACACCTTCCACGCGCTCTCGCCTCGTACTGAAGAGAGGGGGTTGTGCGAAGGAGGGGGGAAGGTGGAGAGGGGTGGAGCTGCTGCAAGTCGCTGGGAAGGAGAGCAAGTCAGCTGGGTTCTACGAGAGGTAGAGAAGGATCCGCACTGTTCGGAGTCCCTGGAATTGCTTCACGAACGCCAGTCGCCAGGCCTCGTTAGGCCGGCTCAAGGGAGTCACTGGCGCGGTAGAAGTGGACGGCAGAGCTTCAACGACCTCGTAGGGATTGCCGACTCGGTTGACCCTGGGGTGCGCCTTTGCTTCGCGTCTGCAGGCACGGTGTCAGCTCCCGCACCGCCCGAGAGAAACCCCCAACGCACCGGACCATGAACAAGTACTCCATTCCATCCTCTGGGCTGCCATCAAAGTCGTCCTCTAGCTCCGCGACAGGAAGCACTTGGGAACCAAGTCCTCCTCGAGGCGCCTCCTGGTCGTCGCGCGCTGGAGCTGGCGCAAAGTTGATCGTGAAGCCGATGAGCGGATCCATTTCCTCCGAGTCGGCAAGCTTGCGAGAGCGTGAGTGGAAGAAGAGAAAGGAGCTCTCCGGACTTGGGTCAAGTTCCTCTTGACCTCCTCCATTCTCCCTCCCAGCTGAACACGCCTTAAGAGCACGCACTCCTCGGCGACTGGGTCACTCTAAAGCTTTCACATCTATCAGCGATGGTCGGAGTCTCTTCAGTCCTCCTCTTGACCTCGCTCTTGCTCGTCATCAACCCCACACGAGGTGAGCTGCTGAGAGGGCTACACGTCGTCCAGAGCTAACTCGGTCGGCGGGAACAGCTGTCAAGCGTGGTGACTTCAAGACGTGCGAGCAATCGGGCTTCTGCAAGCGTACTCGAGCTCTCGCCGACCGCGCCGTCCAACACACCCAGACGTGGACAACTCCTTACGGCGTCGACCCCTCCTCCTCGAGCTTTAGCGACGGAATCTACCGCGCCGCCATCTCCAACTCCCTCTTCCCCGACATCCACTTCTCACTCGAGGTCCGCTTTCAGCAGGATGGCGTCGCGCGCATCCTCATGGACGAGGTCAACGGGCTCAGGCAGCGGTACAACGAGGCGGGGATGTGGGCCGTTCAGACGGAGCCTGTGCTAGCGGTGCGCGAGGAGGATTTTGAGGTGGAGATGGGGGAAGCGGCGACGAGCATCAAGTACGCTGGAGGGAAGCACGAGCTCCGGATCCAGCACGCACCCATCCTCCTCACCTTCCTCCGAGATGGGCAGGTGCACATCGTCCTCAACGAGCGAGGACTGTTGAACATGGAGCACTTTCGCGTCAAGCCGCTCGGGGAGGAGGCGCCCGAGATCGTCATTCAGGACCAGGAGCATCCCGAGGAGGCCAAGGTCATCGTCAAGGAGGAGGCGTTCCCAGGGTTCCTGCCGACCGACGATCATGGAATGTGGGAGGAGACGTTTGGTGGCAAGACGGATACGAAGCCAAAGGGTGCGTTCCGGTCTACGAGGCTGGAGACGCGAAGCTGACGGAGTGGAGCAGGTCCCGAATCCCTCAGTATCGACATCACGTTCCCCGGCTACGAGCACGTCTACGGGATCCCTCAGCACGCTTCTTCTTTAAGCCTCAAGCAGACTCGGTGAGTTCCCTCCTCCCTGGAAGCTCGGAGACCAACTCGCTGACCCCCTTCGCAGCGGCGGCGACGGAGCGTATACGGATCCTTACCGACTCTACAACCTCGACGTCTTTGAGTACGATACGGACTCTGAGATGGCTATTGCAAGTCTCTTCCTCTCTTCCAAACGGGCGCCCTCAGCTGACTCCGCCCACTCGCAGTACGGGTCGATCCCCTTCATGAAGGCTCACCGAGCCGGCTCGACCGTCGGCGTCTTCCTCGTCACTGGCTCCGAAGCCTGGATCGACATCACCAAGTCCCCCACTCCCAAATCCGTCCTCTCCTCTTCCAAGAAGGTCAAGTCGGCCTCGGGAGACGCGGGACCAGCAGCGACAACGACCACGACGCACTGGATGGCCGAATCGGGAATCCTCGACCTCTTCGTCTTCCTCGGGCCGTCGTCGGGAGACATCTTCCAGCAGTACACGGCGCTGACGGGCAAGACGCCGCTGCCCCAGCTGTTTGCGATCGCGTACCACCAATGTCGCTGGAACTACCAGAGCGAGACCGATGTCCTCGACGTGCAGAGCAAGTTCGACGAGGCCGACATTCCGTTCGACGTGATCTGGCTCGTAAGTCGCTGCGAGATGAAGTGCGTGGTGCGGTACTAATGTGCGAGGGTTTGCAGGACATCGAGTACGCCGAGGAGCACAAGTACATGATCTGGGATCGTCGCAACTTCCCTGAGCCCGAGCGGATGCAGGAGAAGCTCGCAGATCGAGGACGAAAGGTGTGCTCGTCTTTCTGCTCCTCCGCTCCTTCCAGCTGACCTTTGTGTCGCAGCTCGTTGCGATCGTCGACCCCCACATCAAGCGTGACAGCAACCTCTACGTCTACAGCGAAGCTCGGGACCTCGACATTCTCTCCAAGATGCCTGACGGCAAGACCGATCTTGAGGGATGGTGCTGGACGGGGTCGAGTGTCTGGACCGACTGGTTCCACCCTAAGAGCTGGGACTGGTGGATCGGGATGTTCGCCTTTGACAAGTTCAAGGTGCGTCGTCTCCTTCTCGCCGAGTGCGTCGCCTGCTGACCCTGCTCGAATCGCAGGGATCGACCAAGAACCTCTTCGTTTGGAACGACATGAACGAACCCTCCATTTTCAACGGACCCGAGATTACGATGCAGAAGGACGCGATTCACCACGGAGGCTGGGAGCACCGCGACGTCCACAACATCGGCGGAATGATCTACGTACGCGCTCTCTCCCCTTTCTCCCCAACTTCGCTTTCTTACGCTTCTTCCCTCGGCAGCAAAACCTCACGGCGCAAGGCCTCATCCAGCGCGAGGACCCGCCCAAACGTCCCTTCGTCCTCACGCGCGCCTTCTACGCTGGATCGCAGCGCTTTGGTGCGATGTGGACGGGAGACAACCTCGGAACGTGGGAGCATCTCGCGAGCACGGTTCCGATGCTCTTGACCAACGGAATCGCTGGCATGACCTTCTCTGGAGGTGCGTCTTCCTTTGCTGCCGTCTCGCGCCGCTGCTGCTGACGCCTCTTTTCTGAAGCCGACGTCGGAGGATTCTTCGGCAACCCTTCCGCCGAGATGATGGTGCGTTGGTACCAAGTCGGAGCGTTCTCGCCCTTCTTCCGCGCCCATGGTCACATCGACACGAAGCGTCGCGAGCCCTACCTCTTTGAGCAGCCGCTCCAGGGCTACATCCGAGACGCGATTCGTCTCCGCTACACCATTCTCCCCGCCATGTACACGGCGTTCTACGAGGCGAGCCTTTCGGGAGTTCCGATCCTCAGGTTCGTCCAGCAGCTCTCTTGCGACAAAGACGTTCGCTGAAGCGCGCTGCGCAGGCCTCAATACGTCGTCTTCCCTGACGATCCCAAGGGCTTTGCGATCGACGACCAGACCTATATCGGCAGCTCTGGCCTCCTCATCAAGCCCGTCGTCGCTGAGGGTGTGACCGAGGTGGACATGTACATCTCGGACGAGCAGGTACGCTTCCTGCGAGGCTGCGAAAGGGCGAGAGCTGATCGATGGATCTTTCTCAGCCCTACTATCACTATTCGACCCACGACATCTACTTTGGCGCAGGCACCGGCTCGCACATTAAGGTCCCCGCTCCTCTCGGCTCCCTCCCCGCTCTCCACCGCGGTGGTTCCATCCTCCCCCGCCGCGACCTCGTCCGCCGCACCGCCACTCTCGCCTGGCGCGATCCTATCACCCTCGTCGCCGCTCTCGACATCACGGGAACGACGGCGACTGGATCCCTCTACCTCGACGACGGCGAATCGTACGCGAACGAAAAGGGCGAGTTCATCTGGCGCGGATTCACGATCGAGCCCGTCGTCGACGCTCCGTCGAAGCGACTCATCTTACGCAGTCGTTCGCTCCAGCCTGCATCGACCGAAGACGGTGTGACAGGGTACGACCCCTCTGGGAACGCTTGGGCGAAGAAGATCGCCGACGTCAAGGTCGGAAAGGTCATCGTCCTCGGGCTCCTCAGTCGTCCTTCGAACGTGCGCTACCTCAAGTCGGGAAGCTGTATCGCGTTCAGCTGGACGGACGGAGTCGCTGCGACCGCTGGACGACGCCGTGGAGGAGCAGGGAAGCGATCGAGCGAGCTCGTCTTCGATTTGCCCTACGACATGGGGCTCGTCGTCGAGGATTGGGAGTTCGCGATCGAGTACGGCACGCCGCGCGCAAACGTCGAGCTGCTGGAACACGCTGCTCCTACGGGCGACTTCCTCTGCCGGAACGAGGGCCACATCCCCGCCTCCATCCTTCGCTCGCGCGTCAACGACGGCGTCTGCGATCCCGAGTGCTGCGATGGGTCGGACGAGACGGACGGGAAGGCCCATTGCCCCAACCGCTGCAAGGAGGTCGGCGAGGCGTACCGCAAGGAGGTCGAGGAGGAAGGACGCAAGAACCGCGTCGGCGGGGCGGTGAGGAAGGAGTACATCACGTTCGGCATCAAGGAGAAGAAGAAGCTCGAGGACGAGGTCGACAAGCTCTCGCGCGAGATTGAGAAGCTCGAGGAGCGGGAGAAGGTCGCCAAGGTTGCTCTCGATGTGATTGAGAGCGCCGAGGCGGGCGATATCGAGCGCAAGAAGAACAGCGTTCTTTACCAGCGCATCACCGAGATGCAGACGGCGATCAAAGCGCTTCGAACGCATCGGTCGAACCTCGAGGCTCACGTCTCGGATCTGAGTGGCATTCTCGGTGATCTGTCGGTTCGTCCTCTCTTTCTGTGGTCCTTTTCTCCTCGCTTGTGCTCATCTTTCCTTTTCCCAGCGCGACTTCAACCCCAACTACCAGGACATGGCCGTGCTGGGAGCCTCTCGCGCGTTCAAGGACTGGCAGAAGGACAACGGCATGGATTCGGACGGGGAGGGCGCCGAAGGAGAAGCTCCTGCGGTCCCACCGCCTGCTCAAGAAGGAGACGAGGTCAAGGACTTTTCGGATCGCGAGCTCCAGCTTCTGGAGGACGAGGACCCGCTCTCGCTCATCGACAGCCTCTCGTCGCGCGTCGGTAGTCCCGCACCAACTGGAACCGCAGCTCGTGCGTCCTTCGCTCTTCCTTATCCTTCTCTCGCTGACCCTTTTGCGATCAGTCTTCAAGATCGACCAGTACCTTCCCGACGCCTGGAAGCCGACTTTCGAATCCTACAAGTCCCAGCTCGTCGAGCTCCTCGCACGAACCGGCATCATCCACCTCCCCGCTCCAAACAGCCAGTCCGACCGACCAGGTCCGTCCTTCTTCCCCTTCTCTCCGGCCATCGCTGACCCTCCCGCAGAGCTCGCTCGCGCGCGAACGGCTCATGCGAACATTGTGGAGGAGATCAAGGACGTGCGGAAGAAGGTGGAGGGGACGGAGGAGGCGCTTGGGAAGGACTGGGGGAGGGAGTGGGAGTGGAAGAAGTTGGATGGGACGTGCGTCGAGAAGGATCTTGGCGAGTGAGTCCTCTTTCGTTCTTGGGGTTGGGGTTGGGCGAAAGTTGATGAGAGTTTGCAGGTACACGTACAGTGTCTGCTTCTTCGGCGAGGCGGTTCAGAAGTCGAACGATAACAACGCGAGGACGAGTCTCGGGTACGTCGTCGTCTTGCGCGAGGAGAGGAGGAAGCTGACGAGTTCTTGTGCAGTCACTTCCGGGGATGGTCTTCGACCGCTAGCAAAGGCACGTACGAGTACTACCTGAAGCAGCTCTACAACGAGGGTCAACGCTGCTGGAACGGTCCTGCTCGAAGCGCAAAGGTTCGTCCTCCTCGCTCTCGTCGGTTTGGCTTCGAGCGTTCGCTGATCGGCCCTTGTGCACGCAGGTGGACCTCATTTGCGCACCGACGAACGCGCTGCTCTCGGTTGTTGAGCCGGAGAAGTGCGAGTACCTCTTTACGGTCTCGACTCCGGCGGTCTGCTTTGGTGCGGAGGGGAAGGAGCAGAAGGGGAAGGACGAGCTGTAGATAGACACTTGAGTCGAATGAAGATGGCAGGAAGAGTAAAGCCCTTCTGTTGGGAGTTGGCTAGGCGCTTGGAGGCGTGCTGAGAAGTGAAAGCAGGAGGGCAAAGCCAGGAGATGAGCGGGGTTGAACGAGCGAGCTGGGCGACCTCCACGAAGCAGGGTTCCCCAAAGCAGTTCAACGTGGCCCAGTACGAGCACTTGCGGACCAGCCGGTGTGTCCATTCCCTCCTCTCGCCCTCCCTCCAGGGGACCCCTAAGCCACGACCTCACTGCTCTTGACCTCCTTCCCCGTCTTCTTGATCTTGGCCTCGACCTCTGCGAGCGGCAAAGCAGTCTTGACGATGACCTCCTGCTTCTCCAACGAGATGTCGTAGCTCGAGACGCCTGCAGTGCCGTCAGCTGGGTCCGCGCGGGGGAGTAGGGGAGAACGCACCTTCGGTCTTCTTGAGGACGCGCTCGATGGCGCCCGAGCAGCCGGAGCAGGTCATCACCTGTGAGGAGGTGGGGGTTAGTGGTGGAGCGGGGTTGCCGAGGGAGGGGGTGGGGACTTACGACGCCGAACTTGTAGGTGGACTACAGGGAGGGGTTAGCGACGCTTGGGAGAGGCTGGGGAGTGCGAGCTTACCTCTGCCATTTGATCTGATGGAGCTGGAGAGGTTGAGAGCGTTTGGAGCGCGAAGGAGCTGACTGGAGGAGGACAAGAGGTGTCAGCGAGGTTTGGCTCTCTTCCTTCGCCCGTCGACTCCCTCTGCTCACTTGGATTGATCTCGGACAAGCGGGTACGGCGGTGAAATGCAACGCATTTGGAACGCGTCTAGTCGCGCGGACAGTCCTAGCGCGTCGTCAAGGCAGTCACTCTGCGGACCTCCTTTCTCTCCGAGTTCTCCTCTTCGCAGGACGTTTGGGATTCAAGGTCGACGTTCCCCCTCTCCCTGACCCTCTCCCAGCCTCTCCTTACCCCGAACGGACGCGCCATGGATCCCCGACAACGCATGCACCCACCTCTAGGCAGCGGACTGCCTACAGGTCCTCGAGCTCCTCCCTCGTCTGCCCCTCGAAGGCCCTCGATACCCTCTCTCCAATCCCAGCAACACCCAGCCCAACTCCAACCAGGCGTCCAGCAGCCCCTTCGATCCTACCCCTCTCCTCCCTCCAGCACCTCCTCTCGCCCCTCGCAACCTCCCCAACAGCCCCGCCAACTCCGACCAGAGCGCTCGATTCCTTCTCTCCGCGACGTTAGGCCTACTGCTTCGCGTGAGCCAATGCCTGCGAGACCCAAACTTGCGGTCCCGACGACGGAGGCTGCGCCGGAGGGAGTGATGGAGCGGATGCAGCGCGCTGGGTGGGGGGACGTTGGTGCTGAGAAGGGAGAGGAGGTGGAGGGAAGTAGGGGTGGGAGTATCTCGAGTGGTGGGAAGGGGAGCTTTTCGAAGGATTCGGGGTACGAGGAGGGAGAGGGAGGGTATTTAGGCCAGTGGAGCAAGTTGAAGAAGGTCGTTTGGGGAGAGGGAGAGGGTTCGCAAGAGCCGGGTGCGTGTGTTTGTCGAGATTGCGCAGAAAAGAGTGCTGATCTGTCCTCGCAGGCTCGGCGACCTCCCCCGTCAACTCTCCTCCGCACGATCCACATTCGCACGGGAGCCAGCTTTGGGACCGCCTTCTCGCTGCGAGCGCAGTCGTTTTCGCCACTGTAACGGACACGGTCGCGCGAGCTCGAGGTGAAGAGGACGATGGACGACTGGACGAGGAGGGGAACACGAAGCTCAGTTGGGTCATCAAGGAGTACGTTCATTTCGCTCTTTCGCATCTCGACGACGTTCTGATGGATCTTGAGCAGGTACTACATCTCGCGCGCCGACTCACTACGCGATCTCCCCACCTGGCTCTTCTCCCCCGCCGAACTGGCCAACCGCTCCGCCCCTCCCCAACCCTCGTCGATCCACACTCGTTCAACCTCTTCCAGCGCTCCTACTCCATCGAATACTTCCGCGACGGCGAGGAACTACGCGTCGACTTTCGCGGAGGAGAGGAAGGGGAGTGTGGACGAGTACGATCGCGGTGCGGCGTTTTATGGGGGGAGTCGAGGGGCGGAGGTGGTGAGGGAGAGCTCGGGATCGAGGACGACGGACAAGCTTAGGGCGATGAGGGATGCGAAGAGGATGCGATGAATGGGGTTGCGAAGGTGTTCGTCTGTTGTAACGATCTCTCGACTTGTTCCTTTCCTCCTGCGCGTACTCCTGCTCTGTTTACTCTCGTTTATGGGTTGTGCTGCTGTTGCCTCTGAACCGCTTGCTTGGAACTGCGCAGTCCAGAGAGGGATCGAGCACGAGTGGGACGATCGTCTTGCTTGACGACTCCCGAGAGAGGGGACTTGGGAGTTTTCGCCCTCGACCGCTCTCTCCCTCCTACCACTCACTCGTCGTCGCTCCCAACTCTCTTTCCTCTCCCTTCAACAGCCCCGGCGGCTAACTCAAGTGCAGGCTCACCTTCGTACGTCTCGCTGCTCGCTCTCCCCTCCTTGACGACGCCACCTGACTCGCTCCAACAGATCCTTCCCACTTCAACTCAAGACCCGGCGTCTACTACCCCTTCCTTTCACTCAAACCCCAGCCTCTCCCCCTCTTTTCCAACTCTTCAAGATGAAGTGCTCAACTATCGCCCTCGTCGCTTCCCTCTCCCTCTGCAGCTCCGTTCTCGCCAAGGGTACGCACAGACCTCCTGCTCCTAGCTAGCTCAAGCTAACCTCCTTCCTCCCACGCAGATCACACCGTCCTCCGTCGCCAGCACCGCGCCGTCGCACGCTCCTACGACTCTGAGTCGTCCTCGTACGGAAGCTCGGACTCCTCCTACGGGTCCAGCTACAACGCCAAGGCCGAGAAGCAGTACTACGACAACCGAGCCTACGGAGGAGGACAGTACGACGAGAAGCCCTACGGAGAAGCCCAGGAGAGCAACTTCCACAGTGGGTACGTCGCCGCCGCCGAGCACGAGGTCGCTTCGTCGATGGGACACGAAACCTCTTCTTCGGTCGCGCACGGAGCGAGATCGACGGCAAAGGCGCACGAGGCCAGCTCGACGGCAAAGGCCCAGGAGCACGAGACGAGCAAGGTTGAGCACGTCGCTTCTTCAACCTCCTCGGCGCACGAGGTCAAGCAGACCCAATACGGCTCCGGCTACGTCGCTCCTTCCTACGATTCTTGCGTCCAGACGTGCCAGGCGACCTACGGCCGTGAGTTCTTCTCCTCTCGTCGCGATTTGGATCGAGCTGACGGTTCGCGCGCAGAATCGATCATGGGCTCCCCCAAGGAGGTCAAGCACGAAGTCAAGGGCGAAGTCAAGGGCGCCGAGGTCGCTCCCCCCGCTGCGGAAGGTACCGTTCTCGTCGCTGGTCCTGGACAGGTCGTCGTTGCTCCCATCAAGGGCGACTTGCGCTTCGTTCCTTTCGCCATTGAGGGCAGCTCGGTCGAATACGTTTGGGGCGCTGGTGCGTTCTCTCCCTCTTCGTCGAAGTGAGCTCGAGCTAACCCTCGTTCCTCTCCCAGGTCCTCACACGTACGTCTCCTGTTTCTTTTCTCTCCGCGGACTTGGGAGCTAATACAATTTTCTCCCCCTTCAGCGTCACTCAGTCTTCGACTCTCGCACTCTGCAACGCTACCCTCGAGGAGGGAGCTTTCAAGTCGGGACAGCAGAACGCTACCTTCAAGTGCGTTCTTTCTCTCGCTTTCTCGCAGGACGCTGCTGACGGCGAGTCGTGCAGGTTCAACGTCGAGGTCAAGGACACTTCCAAGCCGACCTGGGTCTTCTGCGGTGTTGCTACTCACTGCGTCAAGGGTGCGTGCTTTCTCCCACTTGCTCTCTCCGCTCCCAGTCGCTGATGACTTCCTCGCTCCCAGGAATGTTCTCCGTCATTAACCCGGCCAAGACTACCACCGCTTCCGCGTCGTTTGGAGCGTACATGGACAGGCTCGCCTCGACGTGAGTTCTCCGCCTTCCTTCCCTGTTTCGACCCCGTCTGACTTTGGTTCGAAACCAGCGACGCTGTGTTCGCCGCCAAGATGAACGAGACCAAGACCTACTCTGCGGCCAACTCTGCCGCCTGGCGCTGGGGGTCTATGTATGACGTAGGTCCCCTCTCCTCCTTGTCCCCTCTTCCTCTCGTCCCCTTCGACCTCACTAATCCCATTCGCACAGATCGCTCAAGTCCCCGAGGAGTCCCGCTCCTACGCGATGTACAACACGCTCGCTACTCGCGTCTACTTCACCGACAACCCCCAGCTCCTCTCCGTCACCTCTGCCCCCGCCAACACCTCTTCTTCGACTGGAACCACCTCGGCGACTTTCGCAAGCGGGACCGCCGACGCGGAGGCTCAATCGGCCCTCTCCGGAGCGTCGTCGACCAAGCTCTCCGTCCTCGCTGCGGTGCTTGCAGGAGTCGTTTCGTTGGTCCTTGCTTAATTTGGCGAGGAGGTTCGGTTTGGATAGAGGGCGGACACTTGCGAGGGAGGGCAGTGATGGGCGCCGGGTTCTTTTTAGTGTTTCGTTTCGTTTACCCCTCCCCCCCCCCCCCCCAGTCGGCGCTGTTTGATTAGCTTGAGCCAATCGTATACCTTGATGCGCCGCGAGTTTTAGGTGCGAGTACCTCGAGAGGGAGAGAGAGAGCGCAAGAGAACCGCCTTGCGAACCTCGGCAGCGAGGTTTGAATTTTGTCAGTGGGCTGCGAAGCTTGCAGGGTCGTCGTGAGCTGCTGCGACGGCCCCCTTTTTACGCGCCTTCTCTCGTTGCGTTTCGACGAGATTAAGCCCTTCTTTGGCGAGAAGAACCAGTGACGGCGCAAGACCCTTCCTCGCTTCCGCCCTTCGCAAGATGCAAGGAGTGTCTGTTCAATACAAAAGCTATCCCCCTCCTACGCTCACGACTTGCGAAAGCACCGAGTAGAAACCATGACAATCCTAGTAGCGAGAGGGAAGTGTCAGCCTCGCTCGCTCGCAGCGAGAACAAGAAGCCTCACCAGAACCAGAGCGATCCGAGGAAACGAATGAGGGAAAGCCCAGCGGTGGACCACTGCAAACCCTTCGCATCAGTTCTGGTTCTGTGCGGAAGAAGTGGGGAAGCGTACAAGGACGATGTTGAAGTAGGCGCTCGTCTTGGCGAGCTGCTCCTCGGCAGTCGTGTTGAGTCCGTTGGCGTTCTGGACGGCGATGATGAGAGCTCCGTTCGAGAGTAGCCAGCACGCGACCTGTTTCAGAGGGTTAGCTTTGAACGGAGGAGGGAGAGCAGAGGGGGACTGACCAGCCTCGTGCGGAACGTCTTGTTCTCGTCGTCCTGCGTCGGTTTCTCAACGTGCTCGATCGTCTTGACCTTTGTCAACGCTTTCTTGACCTGCACACCCATTCATCAGTGACTTTCCCCTCCCCCAGAATCGAGCGAGAGACGACGCACCGTCGCTTGGAACATGCTGTCCAAGTCGGCCGCAGACTTCTCGACCTCCTCCACGACTCCCGCTTTCTCCCCATCCTTCTTCGAAGAAACGCTGGGGAGAGCATCGGCTTTGTTGGAGCCTTTGGTGCCCCAGGAGACGTCGTGGAGATTGCAGTCTGCGGAAGTGAGCGTCTGGGGTGAGCTTCGCAGGCAGCACGCCGAGGAGGATGCCGGCTCACAGGCGTAGACGTTCAAAATGTTGATCATGGAAGGAGCAATGGCGATGTAGGCTGGGAACGAGGTGAACAGGTGCCAAGGATCGAGGTAGAGGAAGCTCATGATGAAGTCTGCCCACGACAAAGGTCAACCAACCTGCGCGCAAACGAGCGAAGAACGAATGCACGCACAGATTCCGTAGGTCGACAACAACGCCGCGAGGAGAACGCCGTTGGTACCGCTGATGAGTACGAGAATCTTTGCGCCGATCGTGTCCGCGTTGACGAACGAGATTTCCTGCGCAAAAGCTCAGTTTCGGCGCGAGAGGAGGCAGCGAGAGACGCGCACCGAAAACGCCTTGATCGTCAGAAAGACCGCGCAGACCAGCAAGTAATCTGCGGTTTGGTGAGCGAAGAATCAACAGGAGATCGAGGGGAACTCACAGGCGCAGAAGGCAAAGACGCAGAAGCTCATGATGTAAAGAGGGACCTCCCCCTTGGGCCGGTTACCGAGTGCGAGGATAAACTGAAGGGCGACTGGGGATGGAGAGATCAGCTCGGTTGGGTGAGGAGGGTGGAAAGATCTCACGTGTCGCAGCGTAGATCCATTGGAGAGAGAGATTCACCCAGTGCGTAATCTCTTCGGTTCCGAACAGGAAGACGCGAGAGCTGTCCGGCAGCAAGTTGATGATGATTGAGAAAGTGAGCCAGAGGTTCCCCACTGCGAAACGTCGAGCTGTTAGCGACACCCCGTTCTGTATGGGAGATCAGAACGCACGAGCGAACCAAGTGAAGACCAGCTGGAAGAGGTTGAAGAACGCCTGAACGTGGAGAACGAAGAGTCGGAGAACGTTGTGCGAAGTCCGGTACATCCTAGCGAGCGAGGCATCAGCAAAATCATCCAAAGCAGCTCAACGAGGAACTCACCGATAGAAGTGAACAACTGGACGAGTGCAAAGGGGATCAACGACGATTCCGGAGTCCGGAGATGAAGAAAAACGCACTCGAATAGACGCTCGCCATCGTACTCCCGTTCAGCCACCTCCTCCTCTGCGAGATGAGCTCCGCAACGCCCTCGGGAGTGTCGGTCTCTCCCTTGGCCGTCGCCACGTACGCCAAACGCCACTGCGCCTTCGCCTTGGCGACGAGCTCGAAGCAGAGGATACGGTCTTCCTGCGAAGAGGCACCAGATCAGCTATTTTTGGAACTGGGAGGGCGCCAGGAGGAGACCTACCGCCAAGTACATGTTCTGGCCGAAAAGAGACATCGTGTCGTGCCCTCCCTTGACGCTGTCGGGGTTGGAGGCGTCTCCGAGGAAGTACTTGGTCGAAACGGGTTAGCGAGGGCTCCAATAAGAAGAGCGAGCGCGCGTACCTGGTTGAGAGGTCTCCCAAGGACAGCGCGGTACCTGTACGCCGAGAACGCTCCAGGGAGAACGGCGACGTAGCCAAAGGCCGACTCCAACTGGGTTCGCACCGTCAGCTCACCTCCTCGAACCAACAGGGACCTCGGAAACACTCACAGGCTTGTCGAGGATGTTGCTCATCTTGTACTCCTGCGCGAAACCTCCCACATCAGTCCCAGTCTGGTTTCGCAGGCCGCCAAAAAATGCACGCACAAAGTTCTGAGCGGCGACGAGCGGGTTGAGGAGCTTCTTCCCACTCTTGAGCTGGCAGTAGATCTCACCGCACGCGCCACCGACGTTCGGGGAGTTGTAGAAGACCGACCATAGTTCGTACAAACTCTTCGGGCCTGGCTTTGTCCCCCTGCGGTTGTCGTTCAGCAGGTGTGGAGCGAAGCTTGGGAGAGAAAAGACGTACACGTCGATGAGGACGCAAACTTCGGGATTGAGCTGAGAGGCGAAGGCGTTGAAGAGCCAGCTGCAGGAACATCAATTCTTGCGATGGCGAAGAGAGCGAGGGGACGAACCGGTGCGAGTTGATCTTCTTCTGGTTAACCCTCTTGAGACTTGGATGAAGAGAAAGGTAAGTTGACGGGCTTGCGAAGGACGTGGTCGAGCGACTGACCAGAAGATCATCTGCACAGGCACCATGTTGTTCTTGTTGCCAGGAACGGGGACGATGAGCGAGGGAGACGAGTCGACGGAGAGCTGGGTAGTGTCTGAAGATAAAAGGGAAGTTAGCTCGAGGCAGGAAAGAGTGAGGGCTTTGACGCACACTCGAAGATGTGGGCGACCGTCTCTTTGCCGTCAATCTCGCGCTTCATGACGTCTGCAAAGCAAACCGTTGGCTCAGAGGCCAAAAACCTGGAAGAGAAGTCACTCACTATCCTGGTAGATCCCGAGCGTCGCAAGGAGGTCGAGAGTTCCCTACTCGCGCGCGTCAGGGCGAGCTTCGCAGCGAAAACGAAAGTCAAACGCACCTTATCGCAAGGGTCAATCCCATCCGCCACCATGCACACGACAATCTTCTCCCATCCACCAACTCCCTCCTCTTTCCCACGATGCCAGAACTTGCCGCGAGAGTTGACAATGTCGCGGACGTTCTGCGCTTCGCAGTCAGCCAGGTGCTGCGAGGAGGCGAAAGGAGCGAGACGCACGCCCATCACGGAGTGAAGAGTGCGGGAGAGAAGGTTCTTGTCCTCGTTGTAGGAAGTGCAAGCGATCTGAGCCATGGCGAGGGTCAGAAGTCGTTTCGGAAAGGAAGGAGGGACTCGCGCACGAGGAGTTCCGTCTCGCGCCCGTACGTCGTCTGCCTGAGGGACCAGCCGTTTGCAGGCGTGAAGAAGTTCTACCCAACAAGAGATCAGCGAGGAATCAAGGAGGCAAGGAGGAGCTCACGGGATCGCAAGTCGCCGCCGAGTAGCGAAGATGGGAGAACTCCTCCGGATGCCCTGCCCGCGCACTCGCGTCGACGTACTGCTTCTCCTGGCTGTTCAATATAGCCTTCGGAACGGGGTAGTTGGCCACAAAGTTCCCTTGCCGCGTGAGAGCGACCCTCCTCATCGTCCCCGCTCCCCTCTGAACCGTCGCCACCCTCTTCCTCCACTCTGCATCGCTCGCCGCGCTCGTCGCCGAATAGTTCCTATTGGGTTGAGGCCTCCCGCGACCTGCTTTGGGATCCTGAGAGAGGAACGAGTGGTTGTTCCCGCCGACAGGAGGGTAGGAACCGAGCTGCTGTTGCGAGCCGTTGTACGCGGCGTTGGCGGTGAGAGGGGCGTCCTCGGCTTCAAAGGGTGGGTAGGAGCTGTTGTCGTAGGCGTTGTCGAGAGAGGAAGGTGGGTACGTCGAGTCGGCCGTGTTGCTGCGCGACGGGGGAGGACGAGCACCGAAAGGAGCTGAAGGCCCCCGAGAACCAGCGCGGGACATGGTGGAAAGAGTGCTGAAGGAGGAGAGCAAGGTTCCTCTGCCGGCAGAGGAGGAGAAGCGTCGAAGAAGGGAGGAGAGGAGCGCGTCCGCTGCGAACTCGAACGCCCTCGAATCGAACGGGGGTTCTCAGGGGATGACGCACGTGCCAAGTCGCGTGGGTCCCCTCCATCCTTTGGAGCAGGAGGGGGGGAAGTGAAAGGACGCAGAACAAGCAGAAGGAGATGCGCAAGGCGCAAAACATATGGTGTTCGCGCGAGTGCGAAGACGGAGCGATTTTCGGTCCATCTCGCTCGTCTCAAGCTCAGCAGATGCTGCTCCTGGGTCTCTCGCAAAATACACAACAAACGATGCTTTTGCGATACACCTCCCCTTCCGCTGCCCGACTACGCCTCGGCGCAATTCCAAACACACGATCCCCCCATCCCCTCAACGCCCACCCCCGGCCCCTCCAACCAAAACCCTCTCCCTCCTCCCTCCCATCGCCCCTGTACTCGCCAGCGCTGCATCGAGGATATCCGCACTGCTCGCCTCCTTCCCCTTGTTCCCGCTCCCGCGCCCCAGGAGCCGTGCGAACGGGTTCAATTTCGGTGGACTGAGGTCGGCGAGTGGTCGAGGTCGAGAAGAGGGGTAGTCAAAGATGGATTGAGGCGGGGAGAGGTGCGAGGTGGTGTGGTGGGAGGTGGTGCGGAGGAAGATCGAGGCGGTGGAGGCGGTGGAGAGGGGACGGGAGGAGAAGGAGGAGGAGATGGAGCTGCGGAAGGAGGGAGACGCGGAGGAGTGGGCGGAAGGGCGTGGAGAGGGGAATGGAGAGGGGAAGGCGAAAGAGAGTGGGTGGAGAGTGGGGAGAGGAGGGAGGGAGGGGATGCTGGACGAGAATTCGGGAAGAGGTGCTTGGGCGATGTGGCAGAACTGGTATTGAGACGCGAGAGTCGTCGGTGGGATCCATGGCGCGGCCTTCCTGGATCTGGCGTTCCTGCGGAGGGAGGAGAGGCGAATCAGTTCTGCGAACCTCTGGGGCGAGCCTGAGCAGGACTCACGTTTTGGAGCCACGTCTGAACCGTATCAGGAGACATTCCCAGCCTCTCTCCCAGCCGTTCCCGCTGCGCCGTGCTCGTGAAAGTTGACTGCATTCATCGACACGCGGATTAGCTCCCATCGCGTCCTCCATCGCATCTGGACTCACCTGGACCAACAGAGCATGTAGAGCGGTACTCTGCTCAGCTGAAATCACTGAGCTGAGCCGTTCCCGTCCCCCTTCCTCGCGCTGAGCTGCTGTCCTCGAGTCCACCTCCGAGGCTCCTCCAGCGATAGCCCCCTCGCGATCCCCCTCCTCCTCCTCCTCGAGCCCGGCAGCAAAACCCAGCGCTTCTTCTTCTTCGTTGCTGTGGATACTGGAGGCGGCTTCAAACCAGCGATCGCTGCTGGGCATTGCTATCGCTCCTCGAGGTGTTGACTGAACCTTGAGGCGGGTTCGGGTTGGAGGGGTGCCCGGGGACGAAAGAGGTAGCGCCGAGTGAGCAAGCTGATCTAAGCGTGTCCCCTCAGGGCCACCAGCGGCGAGTCAAGAGGTTGAGGTCAACAACAACATCGCTGCATTGCGAATTTACTTATCGCAGTTTGTTTTTGTCACTCTTAGCTTCGTTTAGCTCTTCAAGCTCCCCTCCTCTCTTCTGCTCGGCAGGCT
>JANGFH010000265.1:0-18814 GCA_025758715.1 Glaciozyma martinii | reverse complement strand
GGGTTGTGAGGGGGGAACGTCGAGTGGGTCGACGAGGTGGGGGCGGAAGGGTATTCGTAGGGGGGGGATTGGGGGTGACGAGGTTCGTAGAAGGAGAGTTGTTGGGGTGGGCAGGTCGCGAGGTGGAGACTCGTTCGGCGGGAGAAGGTCGGGGGCGAGGCGGAGGTGTGCTTCCGGGTCGCGTGCTGCTCCTGATCGTCGGCCGCTTCTTCAAACGGGTGAGGACTGAAGTACTCCTCGAGGACGCTTGGGAGGGAGGAGCGACGCCGGCCTGAGCCGCCTCGCGTGGTGGGGAGAGTTGTTGCGCGAAATGGGGGAGGAGGGGGGACGGGTTCTTCCTCCAGACTGTCCTTGCGAGAAGGGCGGAAACGGTAGTCTGCAAGATCCAAAAGTCAGTGGAGGCCGCGAGAAGAGGATCGCAAGCGACGCACTCGGATACTTGAGGATGTGCTGCTGCTTGCGGAGCTTGGCCTCGTCCTCGTACGCCTTCTTGACAGAAGGAGCTTCCTCGCGCCACATGTAGCCGATGAGCTTCGAAATTTCGGATTGGGGCTTGCGACTCGTTTCCTGATCCTGCTTGAGAACTCGAATCTGCTCCGAGCGATAGAGGATCCAGGCATTTGGCGGTCGAGGAACGTGATCCGGGTCGTTGCTCTTCTTCGGTCCCGTCCGCCGTTCCTTCGCAGCGACGGCGGGCTTGAATCCCTCCCTCGCCAACCTCGCCGCCTCCAACTTGGCCTTCTTCGTGACGCGAGGAACCTTGGCCTTGCCCTTGGCCTTTTGGTACGCTGCCGACCCCTTCTCGGTCAACTCTGCTCGATCCGCCTCGTCGAGCTCCAACCACTCGGCGGCTCCCTTCCCTTTCCTACTCGCGTCGAGGACGATGTGCGAATCGTCCTTCTCCTCGCGCTTCTGGACCGGGGACCGTGCCTTGCGAGGTGGCATGACGGAGGAGTAGCCTTCGGGCGCTGGGAGTGGATCGGCGGGGATGGGAGGGGGGGGGGAATCGATAGACGGGAGGAGAGTGGGGGGAGGGAGCGGGTCGGCCTTCGTACGAGGCGTATTGGAGAGGGTGGAGGTAGGGAGAGGGTTCGGGAGGGAACGAAGGGGGAATCGACGAGGATTCGGAAGTCGAGGTCGAAGCGAAGGCGGAGCCGGTCCAGGGATCGATAAAGTCGTCGTCGCGAGGAGTCTCCCTACCTCGCCCTCGCTCTGATCCCTCCTCGAGCCTGAAGAACTCGCTCCAGTCCGTCTCTGGAAGACCCGCGTCCTTTCCAGCGGCGCAGGAGTTGCGCGTCATGTCGAAGGACTGATGGGGAGCGTTAAGAGTGTAGGGATCTTGGAGGGACGGGTTGAAGGATCTGAACGAGGAGATGCGCCTGTCGCGGCGAGAGTGTCAGTGGCGTTCTTCGAGACCGGCACATGGGAACAACGCACCTTTGGCGCCGGGAGAGCTCAAGCTGATCGGGGAGGTAGTGAGCTGCCATGCTCGAGCGCCGTCTTGTCATCATGGTGGAGACGTGCGACGGGGTCGTTCAGTGGCGACTTGTCGGAAGGCGAGTGGCTGGTGTTGGCGAGGGTCGTTCCGGCAGTGGCGCTAGTGAGGAGGGAGCGGCGTAGGGGGGATCGAGAGCGCGCTGGCAGATGAACCGGTGGCGGCAGATGGGGTTCGAGTTCAAGAGTTCAAGTAGAGTCGAGCAGTCTCCAGAGAGAAATCTTCTACAAGGAAGTCGAGTAGGCGGGCGGCGGGGCAACAAGCACGGGCAAACTATCCTCGGGACGACCCCAGACGAGAAGACGAGATCGAAGGACAACCGCCCCTTCCCTTTCTTCTCAGCCGGCAAGAGAGTCCGGTAGCCAACGATCTTGAACGATCTCTGCTCACCTTCCCGTTTGGGATTTAGATCGTCTTGCCACGAGGGGAGCTGAATTCTCCAACGACACACAGGCGCCAACGTCCTTCCCTCTTCCACAGCTCGTCCCCGCTTGGCCCGAAAATAACAAATCAGGTTTGTGTCTGAGTGGCGACACGCTCAATGAGTTTCCTTCTTCACTTCTGGGCCTGTTCCCCTCGCTCCTGAGTCCTTGAGACCCTGAAAAACAACCTGCCAACCTCGGCCCTCGTCCCCCTTGACGTGGAGGATTATCAGAAACAACGACCTCCGGCCGTGAGACCGACGAGCGGAACTCCGTTCACGAGCGAGAGTTCCGTACAGGCCGAGTTGGGGAAGCAGAGAACAGAAGTTCTAGGACTTCAGCACTGCAATGTGACTGCGCCGGAGGCCACTATCAAGGCGGAGGGGGTGGCGTGGGGTAATGGGAGTTGCGGAGTGGCGAGTGGTGTTGAGCTCTGCGGCGCAGACTCTTCTTGGAGCGGCTGAGCTACCGAGACCTTGGGTTGCTGGAACGGATCGAAACAACAAAGAACTGTAAACGCAGGAGAGGCAGGTTGGGGGAGCGAGAGGGCCGAGGCTGGCGGGTTTGCGAAGCGCGCGGGAGATGACAAGCTCAGCAGATGAGGAGCTCACAAACGAGTGCGAAGGAGCAGAAGTAGAAGCAGGACGTAGTTCGAGATGCTGAGGAGGAACAGGAGCAGAAGGAACCCCCGCCACCGACCCCAGGAAAGGAAAGGTGCTTCTTTCTCCTCCGATACAATCGAAACGCGATATGAAAGCTACAGCCATCCCTGCAGGCCCAGCCCCCTAAAACCCACTCTTCCTAACCTCCTTCTCCTCCTCATCACTGCTCTCCTCGTCGTCGCTCCCGACGTTCGAAGACGCCGCACTCCCCGCGTAGCTACTCGGCCTCGAGCCAAGACTGAACGCCGGGATCCCCACTGCAAACACACTTTCATCAGCTCCCCTCGCAGCGATTCTGAAAAGGAAGGAGCTCACCTCCACGAACTCCGATCTCCAAGTCGCGCAACTTGGCCGTGGCGACGTGGTACACCCACCCATGCACGCTCAACTCCATCCCCTGGTCCCACGCGTCCCGCACGACCGAACTCTCGGAAACGAGGCGAACAGTCTCGGCGACGTGGTTGTCGGTGAGCGTGGCGAGAGCCTGGGAGGAGAGGGGGTCGTAGGAAGTGTGAGGGTGGTCATCGGACGACGAGGCGGCGGCGGTGGATTCGGCGTGCAGTTGGTCTAGCGCCATAGCTTTGATCTGCGGCAGGAAGTGGGGTTAGTGAGGAGGAGTGGGGGACGGGGAAGAGGGACGAACGGGAGCGATCCATTTCGAGATGATGCGGTCGCCTTCGGTGCGCGCAGGGATCGGGCTACCGTGCATGTTCTCCTCGGCAGCTTGGATCATCGCAGCTTTGACTCCACCGCATCCCGTGTGTCCTGCGCGCGCGTTGGGGGTTCAGCAGGAGCTCTGATTAGACCGAGGGAGGGAGCGCACCGCATACGATGATGGCCTCGACTTTGAGCTGGTGAACAGCGTAGCTGAGCGCTGCGAGGGCAGAGGTGTCGTCGGGGTGGAAGCACTGCGCAACGTTCCTCTGCGAATCGTTATCGGGAGCACGATCAGCTCTCGCGCCCCCATCTCCGTTCCTCGTTGACTCACGTGCACAAAGATCGATCCAGGTGCCACGCCGGTACTCCTACGATCCCGTCCAAACCATCAGCTCGACCCCATCTCTGCCCCCAACGAGAAAGGACGTACAGCTCCGCACTAACGCGCGAGTCGGAGCAACCCAGCCAGCAAATACGCGGGCTCTGTCCCTTTGCGAGCTTGGCGAGGAGGAGGGGATCCGATTGAGAAAAGGCTTCGGCGTACGTGGCATTCGCTTCGAGGATATTGCGGAGGATGTCTTCGCTCTGGAGGTGGGCCTGCATCGTTGGGGCAAGGTTGTAAAAAAACGGGGTGTTGGGGCGGGGAGGACGAGGGGGTTTGGGAGGGGATATGGAGGCTGTTGGTGTGGGAGCTCGGGAGCTGATATGGCCGTTTGAAAGGCTGGAGGTTGGATCGTTCGAGGTCGGAACGGGCGGGGAGTTGGGAATTCGTTCCTCGAGGGGCAAAGCGGGCGAGGAGAGGTGCGGGTGAAGTCCTGGCGCCTGCTGTTCCAAGTACAAAAGTACGGCTGACCTTAAGCTGGCGAAGAGTTTCGGGGAGAGTTTGGTGGAGAGAGAGAGAGGAAAGTGCGTTCGGAGCGGGCAGCTCGAAGTCGCAATTGGCCCAGACGGATCTCAACCTCTTCTTTTGACGGGTGTACTCTCGATGGGGCCTGTACAGTGGTCTTACCAGGGCGTGTTTTGCGCCCTGAAACTCTCCCTACCTCACGAGAACGAGTCCAAAGTCCCGGATCCCGAGGAGCCCCGCAGCCTGTCCCGTCGGTTTATCTGTCCTCCGCCGGCTCAACAGGCGTGGCTCGTTGGCTGGCAAGCTTCCTGAACGACCCCAAGGTCGCCTGGATGGTGAACGAGCTGGATATCTCGCAGCGCCCCAGATAGCGATCTCCGAATCGGAGACGCGCGAAGCAGGCCTCCCTCCTCGAGAGCTGCTGAGATGGTATGAACAAGCACATCTAATATTTGCTCGACGTAAAACAGTGAAAGCACGAACACGCAAGCCCCCTCTACGCCCTACTCCTCTTGACGCCACCCTCATCCTCCTCCTCATCCTGCCTCCCCCTCTTCCCCTCTACCATTCTCCTACTCTCCTCCAGCGCCCCCTTGAGTCCCTCCGTCTCCCTCCTCCATTCCCCCTCCCTAAACCTCCACCCATCCCTCTCTCCAGCCCACCGAGCCTTCTCCCCCTCCCACCCCGCACGCTCGAGCTCCCACGCCTTGCGCTCCGCGTCGAAAGCAGCGCGCTCGGAAGCAAAGGACAGGACGTGGGTTTCGGCGGCTGAGAGCTTGGTGGCGAGATCGCGTTCGCGGGCGATCGTCTCGTCGAGCATGGTGGATTTGCGTTCGAGGTCGCTGTGACGAGGTTCGTCAGTCCTGGAACCGAGGCGGAAAAAAAATGGAACGGACCGGACGTATTGCTCCTTGCGCTCTCGGAAGGCACGCTGAGCGGCACGGTTCTGGGCAGCGCGTTCTGCGGAGGACGAGGGTCAGCTTACGTGACGGGGGGTGCTGGTTGGGTAAGAAAGCAGGCGCGTCCTCGCGAACCAAAGGTAGGAAGGAGAACCACGTTCACGTTCAGAGAGAGAAGCGCCAACTCACTGGTGTTCTTGAGCTGCCTCGCACTCCCCTCCTCCGCATTCGCCTCCTCTCCCTCCTCCTCCTTCTCCTCTCCCTTCTTCTCCCCACCCGCCTCAGCCCTCTTGACCGCAATATCCTCCGCGCTCCCCGCGTACGGTGGTCCAGGCTGGAACTGAGGCTGAGCAAAGAGGTTCGTCGAAGCATTGTAGTCGGCTGCCGAGGCGGCGTGCAGGAGGGGTGCGAGAGAGGGGTTCGTCCCTGGGGTTCCGTAGCGGATCGAAGGGAGTAGGACGCTCGGGTGGGGCGGGAAGGAGGGAGTGGTGGAGGTCGAGAGAGCTGCGAGGGAGGGAGGGGAGGGCGAGCGGAGTCGTTAGTGAGGCCTGCCAGGAGGAACGAAAGGCGCAAGGACTCACCTGGATCGTAGGCGTTGAAAGTAGCAGCCCTCAGTGCAGCCATAGCTCCTTGTTCCCCATACCCCTGTCCCACCGCACTCGCCATCGACTGCTCGTTCCCGTTCGAAGGCGCCGGCATCGTTCCAGTCCCGGCCGTGGCGGAAGATTTGCGAGGAGCCAGGTTGGGCGGCGTAAAGGCGTTGAGCTGCTCGATGATGTTGGTCCAGTGGGCCGTG
Organism: Glaciozyma martinii; assembly: GCA_025758715.1. Classification (NCBI taxonomy): domain Eukaryota; kingdom Fungi; phylum Basidiomycota; class Microbotryomycetes; order Kriegeriales; family Camptobasidiaceae; genus Glaciozyma; species Glaciozyma martinii. The sequence goes on along the minus strand of JANGFH010000265.1, from coordinate 13,036 downwards.
TGCTCTCGGTCGGCGGGCGAAGACGCTGGCGCGGGGTTGGGAGTCGAGTCCAGGATGGTGGAGGGGCGGGTCCTGGGGGTTGAGGCCGCTGGGGATTGGTTGAATGGAGCTCTTGTGGTCTTTGGGGAGGCTCCTTGGGCGTCTTGGAGTGCTCCTGGAGAGAGACCTTGTCGTCGAGGGGGGTCTTACGAGTGCAATCTGGGGTGATGAGATGATTTTCGACGGATTTCGAAGTTTGCTGACTGGCGTCCCAATTCCGATCTGCGACCCAAATGCTCTCGTGTTGCTCTTTCTTGATGCAGATTCGGATCCAAAGAAGGAGCTTCTCCGGACTTTGGACGAACGAGCCAACAGCGCGCGGACGAGAAGAAAGCCTTCGCTTCTCTTCGAGTCCGTGATGCTTTGCACTTTCTAATCCCTCTTCCTGAACAAGTAATGGCCCACACCCCACGCCTCGCCATCCTTGAGCGCAAAGAACTCTGCACAAGCCAAGAAGAAGATGCGGAACCTGCACCCTTCATCAGCTTACCTCGCTCGCCGCTCGCACCTCGCCCCCAAAAGACTCACCGATAGAACGTCTTCCTCCCCTCCTCCACCCTCTTCGCTCCAACCTCCCCCTTCTTCCCCCCCGTAACCAGTTCCCCCTCACGTCCACTCCCGATCCAGGCCTTTCGTTCCAGATCTTGCTTGACGAGCCAGTCTTCGCACGTTCTGCCGTAGTGCTTCCCGTTTAGCCACCAGGAACGTTGGAGGGTGAGAGAGGTTTGGAAGTAGGTAAAGAGGTCGAAAGAGGGCATGGTTCCGCCTTTTTGGGGGTGAGGAGTTAGTGGGGAGGAGCGAGAAGGAGAGGGTTAGGAGTGCGCACCTGAGAAGAAGTTCTTCGACATCCAGCCGTCGTTCTCCTCAAAGTGGTACCTGCGCATGGGAATTAGCTTAAGAAAGAGAATGAAGGGAAAGGGACCGCACGGGGTATCCTTGTGGCAGAAGATGTGGATGAAGAGGAGAGCTTCGCCCGACTTGGCCTCCTTGTTGGGCTTGAGCCAGGTGCTGATCTTGTCGAGAAGCTGTTCATAGTTCTTCATGTGCTCCATCATCTCGATCGTGAGGATTCGGTCAAAGCTGCGAGGCGCGTTTAGCTCCCTCGCTCCCAGAAGACACACCGCGCGACGCACCTCTTGATTCCCGCGAAATCAAAGATCCGAACGTCGCCCGTGTGCACCTCGATGTTCGTCAGACCTCGTGCGGCAGCTTGCGAGTCGATATGGAGCTTCTGGGTCGCCGAATTGGAGAGGGAGGTGATCCGCGAGTTGGGGTATTTCTACCGAGGCCTGGGTCAGCTACGACGCTCCTCCACGAGCTCCCCAGCGCACTCACCTTGGCCAGGAACAAGGTCAAGCTTCCCCACCCGCACCCCAGATCCAACACGTCCATTCCATCCTCCAGCTTGGCCTTGACGCAGTAGCTCTCGAGCATCAACAGCTCGGCCTCCTCGAGCGTCTCCTTCCTGCGATCGCACGCGCATCAGCTCTCTCCTCCACCTCCAGCCTCAATCAACGCACCCAGTAGGGTACAAGCAGCACGAGTACTTCAAGTTGGGTCCCAAGCAGGACTGAATGAACTCTGTCGACACCTGCAACAGTTCTCAGCTCCCGGACGACGCTCCAGCAGCTCCTCCAGCACGCGCACCTCGTAGTGCTGCTCATTCGCCTTGTCCGTCTCGATCGCCACGGCGCTCTGCTTGAGTCCCTCGATGTACTCCCACTTGGATTCGACGGCTTCGCTGATGGAACACGCAGCGATTTCGGAGAGTCGCTGCAGGCAGAGATAACGGATGGCGCGTCGGACTAGGAAGTCAGGCAGGAGGCCATTGTCGAGAGCGTTGTACGCGGCAGCTGTTAGCGATTCCATCTGAGGAGGCTGAGGTTGAGGAGCAACTGGCGATCGAGGAGCTGCGATCTGGGCAAGCCTGAGGCCTGTGGATTCAATGTCCCGCGGCCGCGGTTGTTGCTTGTCGTTCTCCACTCACAGCCAATCTCTGGCGGGGTCAACAGGTCAACAGTAAGTGCGCTAATAGTGGTCAGGGCAGGAGCGAGCGGTTGGTGAGGGCGGAACTGCTCGCTGGCAAGGATCGAACGACCTCGTTCCTCCTCCTGGATCTCTCACAGCGGCGACGAGCAGAGCTAACCAGGCCCATTGCTCGTCTCCAGTGCAGCTCAACTTTGCCACCTTTCTTCGTTACGCGAAGAAGGCGTTCCAGTTCGTCCTTCCCTGCTGGATTCATCCGCAGTGCGTCACCGCTCACACCCCTCTCAGCTTGTTTCAGAAGCATCAGAAGAAGCAGAAGCAGCAGCAGGCTCAACAGCAACAGCAGCAGCAGCAGCAGCACGGGAACCAGCAGTCGCCCTACCCTCAAGGACAGCAGCAACAACAACAGCCTTACAACTCTTCCCCCTACCCTCAGCAGCAGCAGCCACCTGGCGCTTGGAACAACCAGCAACAGCACGCTCCTCAGCAGCAACAGCACCAGGGTGGAGGAGGATACGGAGCGAACGATGGTCCCTCAACGGTGAGACGTCCCTCCACCCCCTCCCACCCCAGGCACTGGCTCCTCTCCACCCCCACCGCTCGGCAACAAAGGCTCACATTCCTGTCTTCCCTCCACCTCTCCACTCCCTTCCTCTCTCCCACTCTCCACCGCCTCTTGTTCTCTCCCTTCCCCCGCCTCCACTCCCGCCCTCTCCACTCCTCTCCAACCCGCCTCCTCACCTCCTCTCCACCTCTCCACCGACCTCCTCCAAACCCCCCACCCATCCCTCGCATCTTCTACAAACTCCCCCTTTTCCTCCGCCCATCCGCCGATCGCCCAAACCGCTTTCCGGTCCCTGATCGTTTCCTCAACTGGTACGAACTCACGCGCCGTCGTTGGGAACGCGCATGGAACGATCAGAATGAGGCGATGGTGAATGCGGATAACGAGGAGTACGTCGGGTTGAGGAACCAGGCGATTCGGGAGGGAGATTTGATGGTGCGTTTTTCGGTGTTTGAGAAGGGAAGGGAGGGCGCTGATGCTGTGTTGCAGGGCAAGTGCTTTTCGCAGAGCAAGGAGGCGTACAATTCTGGAGATGGGGCAAAGGCCAAGAGCTTGAGTTTGGAGGGAAAGGATCATCAGCGTCGCAAGAACGAGTTCAACGGCAAGGCCGCTCAGTGGATCTACAACGGTTCGTCGCGATCTTCTTTCCGTCCCTGAAGGCCTTGACTGATTCTTCCATACTGCAGAGAACAACAAGGGCCGTCCCGATAACGAGATTGATCTCCATGGCCTCTACGTCGCTGAGAGCGTTACCTTCACCGAGCGCGCTGTCGAGGTACGCTCCCGTTCTCTGGCGACTTGTTCCTTCTACGCGTTTTTTCTTACTCCCTCTCTCGCAGGCGGCGCGCCAGAAGGGTCTCTCGGAACTGCGTGTCATCGTCGGCAAAGGTGAGTCTCGACGCCCAACCGCCACGCGTCCGCACTGATCCCTCCTCGCAGGAAACCACTCCTCTTCCCACGTCGCCAAGATCAAGCCCGCCATCGAAGTTTGTCCCGATCCTCCGCTTAAAAACGCGCCGAAAGACTCATTTCGCTCTCGTGTCTCGCAGGAAATGATGAAGCGTCAACGCTTGTCGGCGCAGTTGGATCCGGACAATGGTGGTGTGCTTGTCGTGTTCCTTCAGGGACAGCCGGGGCATGGGAGCAGGGAGGTCGTGGACGATCTGGAGAGGAGCAAGGACACGGACTGCGTCGTGATGTGATTTGCAGATGCGGACGTTTTGCCATATATCTTTTTGAACGAGACGACACGCTCTGCGATTCTGTTGGATCTGCTTTGATCTGCGAGGTCGTCGTCGCTGGCTTACGAGTTGAGCGAGAACGTCGACAAGGGAACCAAGCTCAACGCGCGCTGTCGAACGTCGACTCGCTCCATTCCTCTCCTCTCCTTCCCCTCCAGCTAGTCAGAGCTTCGTGACCGTCTCGCAGACTCTCTTGCCGCTCTTACCGACCAACTCTCCCCCCGCGCAAAGGCAGGTCCCGGCGCTCCCTTCCCCTCTCTAAACAAGTCCAACGACCTTCTCCACCTCCCTCGTCACGCTGCCACTCCCTGCCGACGAGCCCAAGATGGCCTCTCTCCCCTCCTCCCTCCCTCCGAGCACCCCTCCTCGTCGCCCATCACCAACCAAACGAGCCCACTCCTCTCCGAGCCCAAACTCCTCGCCGAACCCTTCTGGCCTGGCGCCCGAGCGTGCAGCAGAAGCGGCGCGTGTGACGAGGACCAAGTTGATGAACGAGGAGCGGGAGGGGAGTGCGCGGGAGGAGGTGTGGGCGACGCCTGAGACGCCGCCTAGTCCTGTTGAGGAGGACTTGAGGATGGGACTCGGGGTAGCAATGGGGGAGGAGGGAGCTGGGGAGGAATGCTTGGAGAGGCTGTCGGGACCGGAGGATCAGACGAGGAAGCTGAAGGAGATGCCTGCGGCTCTGTCCTCTGTGCTCAGTCGGCTCTCTAGCCAACACCAGTGAGTTCCTTTCGCTTTCCTTCCGCACTCCTTGCTCCCCTTTGTGCTGCTCAGCGGGGACGGCGAGAAGAGCTCGAGCATTGTCGAGGATCGAGCGCGTCGCACCTTGCTGACGACCCCCTTTCTCCTCCCGCAGCCTGAGCGAGTACAACGCTCTCAAGCGCGTCGTCGCTGCAGCAGCACTAGCAGCAGCAAACGGTCCTCCTCCTCCTCCAGTCTACGCGAACCCCCCTCCTCCCCCCCCCCGCCCCGTCGTCCTCCAACGCTCGCAGTCGACTCCACCTCTCACCCTCGCTCGTCCTCTGCACCCACTCCCCGCCAACCCAAGCATCCAACCTCCCATCTCCCACTCTCGCATCCTCCGCCCCTCCACTCCTATCCCCATCCCAGGGCGCACAGACTGCACGGGCACGCAATCCGTCCCGAGCCTCTCGCGCACCTCTACTCCTCCCGCCTCTCCTCGACCCGCTACGACCCTTACTCCTTCCCTCGTTCGCATGGGACTCGATTCGGTGGTCTCGACTCCTCCTTCGCGAACTACGGAACTTGCGATCGGGGTCAAGGAGAACAGGCTTGCGGAGGCGTTGACGGAGGCGCTCAAGTCGGAGATGGCGAGACCGGTCATCAGGCATGGTCTTGAGGCTGCTGCGCCGGTAGTAGTCAAAGCAGTTTCGGTGCCGACGGTGGGAGCGAATGGGTTGCTGCCCGGGATGAGGACGATCAATGGCGTCCCGGTCAAGACCTCCGCATCGCATCCTATGAAGTACGTTCCCCTCGTCGCGTCCTCTTGCGACGAGAGCAGTGCTGATGAAATCTCCCCTCGCAGCATCTCCGCCGTCGTTCCTCCCGAGTTCCTTCCCCTCCTCTCCTCGCACCTCCTCAGCTCCTCCTCGCCAGAGTCACCTTTCGTCACCACAGCCCTCGACTCCCACCCCTCCGAAACTCCCTTTGTGCTCTCCCCGCCCGCCCTCTTCGACCTGTGGGACATCATCGCCACTCCTCCTTCGCACCCGCTCCTCGCGCAGCCCGCACACGTCGCTCAGCCCGCGCTCGGAAACTTCTTCCTTAGCTCCTGCCCCGGGAAGAAGGTTCGGATGGACGGCGTGCCTGTCAAAGGCGGGCGCAGTGCCATCTGCCGCGATGTTGGGATGGACCTCGCGCGCGCGAAGCAGGAGGGAGTGAGGATGGTCATCTGCTGCCTTGACGACCAGGGTGCGTCGTCCTTTCTTCTCTCCCTTCTCTCTTTTACTAACGTCCTTTTTGCGCGCAGAACTGGGCTTCCTCGGCGCACCCTGGGAGGAGTACTCGGCCGCCGCCACCTCCCTCTCCCTCGCAGTCATCCGCATCCCCATGGTGGAAGGATTCGCCCCTCCCTCTCCCGCCATCCTCGACGCTCATCTCACGCGCGTCCTTCGCTCTCATACGCTCAAGGGAGAAGCGGTCCTCGCGCATTGCCGTGGTGGGATCGGACGAGCGGGACTCGTCGCGTGCTGCTGGATGATCAAGATTGGCTTCATTCGGGCTTGCGCGGGAGAGGGATTGGCGGAGGCGATGAGGGTCGTTGAGAGGGTTATTGACGTTATTAGGAGGAGGAGGAGGTGGGTCTTTCGTGCTTTGTTGAGGGGAGAGAGAGCTGACGATGGTTTCGTTCATCGCAGCATCAAAGCTATCGAGACGCCTCACCAGGTCGGCTTCCTCCTCGAGTACGTCGGCTTCCTCCAACAAACCGCCTCGGTCGTCAACGCCTAGGCGGCGTGATCTCTCGTTCTTCTCCATCGGAAACTTTGCACCTTGCTTTCCTTTCCCCATCCCGCCATGTCCTCGAACAGAGGACCACAACCACGTTCGTTTTGCATTCCTAGCAGCCCCCTCACACGCCCCATACGAAGCCCTCCATCATACTAGTTACCACCCCCTCGATACCAACCCTCACTCTGCGAAGCACCCCCCTACGCCCTCGTTACCCCTCTCATTCTCCTTGCTCTTTGCGCTGCACACACCTCAATTCCTTTCACGCAATTCATTCATTCATTCATTGTGACCTCGAACCAGCAGTGCGTCGCTGGCGGAGCAAGGATGCTCGACTTCAGCCTGGCTCACGGTGGTTCGACGTCCCTCTTCCTCCAAGGTTAAAGCTGCAGACTCTCTCTGTCCTTCAGTATCTCCCGGAGAGCGGGAGTACCGTTCGTGGGTCGTTCGACGATCTCTGCCTGTTCCTTTCCCGTGGTTTAAGGTGCACCTTATAAGTGTTGGCTGGCTCCGTTCGCTGTGGGCGTCAATCCCTTCTGTAGTGAAAGCTTGCCTGTTGGAGGCACTTTTTGCGGGGCGAAGCTCGGCAGGAATCAAGGCTGAGGAGAGGGAAGGAGGAGGAGAAACGTCGCCCCGGACTTCCGGGGCGACTCTGGATATTTTCTGCGGGGTCAAGCTCCAGCTGAATCGTTGATTCGCGTAGATTTGGCTGTACTGGAGAGCTTTAGAGAGTTAGGAACGCTAGAAGACCAAAGGCGAGAAATCCCCACCTGTCCCAGCGGTTAATGAGCGTAGGCGATTCAGCTCCTGGGCGCAGCACTTGGCTTCGACCACGCCCCCACGACGACGACGGCGCCCGCCTAGACTAGATCCCCCGCTCAGCTAACGACCCTTCTCCTCACGCCAACCTCCGCCCTATCCTTACGCCGTCAAGGGAATCTCAAGTCGCACGGCACCCCCGCAGGCTCTGGTCACACCCAACCCTCGCCGTCCTCACGCCCAACGACCGCCAACGCCTTCCAATCTACTAGCTGATTCTTATCCCTCCTCCTGTGAGTTACTCTCCCATCAGTCGCAGGTGGAACACGGACGACGACAGGAGCAACAACGTGCTAGCTGCTAGTCTACACGGAAGCACCGCTGACGCTCCCCCTTCTCTTCCGTTCCTCCTCTCGCAGGTAGCAGAGCCTGATCCTACGCCCTCGATTCTCCCCGCCGATCTTCTCCCCTTGGACTGTCGAGTTTGCTGGAGCAAGCGGGAAGGCAGCCTTCACCGAGGTCACGTCCCCTTTCGGCGTTCGTCCTGCGGTCTACGGACACGCGATTGGAGTAGAACTACACTGTGCGTTTCCCTCCAAGCTTGCTACAGGAACGAGCGGGTTGGGAAGGAGTACCAAGGTCGGAGCTGACGGTCGGCTGTGTCGCAGCTCTCCTATCCCTCCTCAAGCATCTCTCTCCCTTTTCGATTCGATAGATGGCCCTCGTGTCTTCCCTGTCACCTTCGGCTCAATCCCCCTACGACCTCTCCGCCGCTCCTTACTCGAATTCGTCTCCGGAGCCGCCACAAATCCGCCAGCTGCCGACGCTGCCTTCCGCGAGCAACTCCGCTGGCCGGCGGACCGCCTCCTCGAGTAGCCTAGGAGGAGGAGGAGGATCGTACAGCACGGGCGGAGGCGGGAGACCACTCCCGTCGCCGTACCCGTCGAGAAGTCCGAGCGCTCCTCCGTTCCTCGAGGCACGATCGACGAGCACCCCTCCCACTTCGACTCGACCCATCCTCCCTACCTCCTCCTCCTCCCTTTCCAATCCACCGTCCTCGAGTCGGATCTCGCGCACTCCCTCGCCGGGCGTATCGTCTCACTCGCACTCGTACTCGCAGTCGAGCTCCGCTTCCGGCGCGCCTCGCCTTGCTCCGATCCAGTTCAGCTCCGGTCCCAACCCTCCTCCTCCCAACGCCTACTCGTCCCATGGCCAACCTCAACACCCCCACTTTCAACCTCAGCAATTCCCCTCCCTCGTCTACGCCAACAACACGCACGCCTTTCCTCACCCGCAGTACCCCTTCATTCCCTCTCCCCACCCTCACGCGTTCCAAGCCACCGGACCCTACTCGCCTGGCTTTCAGGGCGGGAACGACGCGCTCCATCAGCAGCACCAGCAGCATCAGGCGATGCTTCTCCAGCAGGCTCACCTCCAGCAGCAGCAATGGCAGATAGAGATGATGCGGAACCAGGCGGCGGCCGCGGCGGGACATCCGGTGGGACAACAGTTTGAGTGGAATGGACAGCAGCAGCAGCAAGGTGAGGTTTCGTCGCTCGATCTCCCTCTCTCAACCCCTTCTCGGCGATCGAGTCTGTTTCGGCGACGGAGAGGCTCTCCCGCTCCTTTGGTCCAAGCTAATCTTCTCCCCTCTCTTTATTTCTCCACAGGCCCCAACTCGAGCTCCCGCCGCCGAGCGACCTCGGGCCCTAATCCCGCCTCCCAGTCCCCTCAATTCTACACGACCCCCGCCTCCTATCCTCCTTCCCCCAACCCCTCCCATCAACACCAGTACCAGCAGGGCGTCCCTCCCATCCCCTCCTTCCCCGGCGCCATGCTCCCAAAAGTCGGCCATGGGGACCCCACCCCGCCCGGCAGCGTCGAAGGTCGGGAAGCGGCGCAGGGCTACCATCCTTATCGACGTGGAGGAGCTTCAGGGGGCGATGGGTCCAAGGGAATGAACGCGGGACGATCTCAGTCGACTGGAGCGCCGGCCATGTCGGCGCAGCAGAGCCACGCGTCGTCGTCGTCCATGTCGTCCCTCCCTTCCTCCTCCTCCGCCAACTCGAACTCGACCTCGGCGACGAGTCACGCCCGCTCCGAATCAAGCGGTTCGCTGTCGATGCAGAACTTCCCTCCTCTCCCCAAATCGACCGCCAGTCCCTCTTCGACCATCTACGCCGGCGCAGCGCAGCAGAACGGTGCCAAGAACAGCTCGTCGAGCGTCAACGCTCCCAGCGCGCGTACGAGCACCAGGTCGACCCCTACTCCTACTCCGCCGCCTCCTCCTCCCTCATTTGCACGCTCGAGGACCGACAGCGAGAACTCGGCTCGTTCGGTGTCGGGATCGTTCCGTCCTGGATCGACGACTTCGTCTCAAAAGAGCGACGAGGCTCCGCGCGCTTCGACGCCTGTTCAGTCTACGACTGCTTCGGCGGTCGTGGCGGGGAAGAAGCCGAGTCCGCTCAGCCAGCAACTCGGGTCGAGGGTGGGGACGCCGACGAGCGATAGGCCGAGCACGCCGGGGACTGCGAGGGGTCGAACGTCGATGGCTGAGGACGACGAGGATTCGGACGACACGGCTTCGGCGACAACGGCGCAGCAGCAGGTCGATACCCCCAAGGGGAAGAAGGGGATGGCCCACAAGTTCAAGAAGGCGTTCGGCGGCGGCGGCACCAAGTCGATCTCGCCCAGTCCTTCGTCGAACGGAACGTTCTCGTTGACGGCGGCCGAGCTGGAGGGGAAGGGTGCGAAGGATTCGGGCAAGGCGAGAGCGCAGAGGGACAGTTCGAGCTCGATCGAGAGCTCGTCGCCTAGGACGCCACCGAACATTCACGACTCGCTCCCCTCCATCGCAGCCGAGTCGAGCAAGCCTCCGCCAACAGGCCGTCGGTTTGGGATCCTCAACTCGAAGCTCAACTCGTCGACGGACAACATCTCCATCTCGTCGACCGTCTCGTCGGCGTCGATGATGATTCGCAAGCTCGGTCAGATGGGCAAGCTCGCGCGGAGGAACAGCCTCATGAGTCTCACCAAGGCGTTCAAGGGCAACAAGGACGAGGACGGCGACAAGGTCAGCAAGAAGGACAAGAAGAAGGGGCTCGTCGCGACCGCCAACGTCTCGCACGTCACCGCCGAAGTCGAAGGCTCGACTCACGTCGCTGGCATCTCTCCCGCCGCTGCGCTCGCCAAGAAACATCAGCAGCAGTACGCCGAGCAGGAAGCGGCGGCGGCTCTCGTTCCTCCCAGGTCGTTCGCCGTCCACGCGAGGACCGATTCGAACGCATCGGACGTGTCGGTCAAGAGCGCTCGCGGTGGCTGGGGAAGGTCCAAGTCGACGGACGACGTCGTCGAGGGTGGAACGCGCGCGGCCGAGAAGGAGAAGGACAAGCTCAAGAGTCGCAAGAGCCGCAAGTGGGGCTTTGGGAGCAAGAGCGACGACTCGATCTCGGTCACGGATGAGAACCCCATCTCGCGCGCGGAGCAGGGCGCCTTTGACGACAAGACTCCGAGACAGTCGCTCGAGGTCCTCGCTGGGCCTGCGACGAATGGCGCTGCTTATGCGACGTACGGCGGATCGTACTTTGACGACGATGGGTCGGTGGAATTGCCGGCGAACTTCGACGACGAGTACGAGCCTAGCTTGCGAGGAGCTCCTCCGGTTCCTCGACGAGATGCCAAGGCTGTCAGGGGCATTCTCAAGGGTGCGTTCTCGCACGCTCTTCGGCTCCCGGCGACGTTCACTAACTCTTTTGTGCGCAGGAGCTGGCACCTACAACCAGGAGGACTACTCGCTCACTCGTCCCGCCTTCCCTCGAGACCGCGCCTCCTCCTTCCACGCCCAAACCCAGCAAAATCGACCAACGTCTCCCAGAAGGATCCCCTCCGAAGCCCAAGTCGACGGCCGCCTCCCCTCCTCCCCCTCAATACCCGTCGACTTTTCCGCCTCTCCCGACACGATGGGACCTCCGAAAAGCCCCTACGCGAACCCCGCCCTCAACGCCTCGGCTCCAGTCCTCAAGTCGACCTCGCCGATCCACCCGATTCGATCCGCGTCGACTCCTGGAGGGAACGGTCGTCGCATCATCTTTGCGCAGAACCTGTCAGTGCACACGACGTGGCCTGCGGCGGTCTACGATCGTCGTGCGGAGCCGGCGACGTGCAATCGCTTGACGCCGACGCTCGCTCAGCGGATCAAGGAGGAGCTTAACGCGTTCAAGATGTGCGTTCCTTTCTTCGCGCCTTTGCTCGACTTTTTGCTGACCCTTCGCGTCGCTTTCAGGGAGGAGATGGAGGTTCATCCGACCTCGCGGCAGTTGACTCATTTCTGTGCGTCCCCCTGCGCTCGCGTTCGTCGCTGGCACACGCTGACCTCTCTCGCAGTCGTTTGAACACAAAAAAGGGATCTTGGCCCTCTGCTTCTGTACATACGTCCCTTCCCAACCCCTCATTACTGTACCCTCCCTCTCTCTAGTTCTTTTGCTCCCCTCGTCTATCACATTATTGCACATCCTGATCCCCCCCTTCCTAACTCTCGCTCATCCTGCCCATTTTTCTCTCCTTTCCATATGCATTTGACGAAATCAACCCCCCCAGTGAACTCATTCGTCCCTCGGCTCGCTCCTCCTCCAAGCCATCCACGCCACTCGCCATGCCTCGTCCCATCGCAAAGACTTCATCAACGCCTTGCTCTCCGCGTTGGTAGAGCTGACGTAGGAATAGCTCGTCGTGCTTTCCCTCCGCACGCGATCGTCCATGATCATGCGAGCGAGACCTAAACGGCGATGGGTCGCGTTGACGTGGACGGTGCCGATGCTGCCGTCGCGGTGGGTGAAGCAGTGCGCTACGATCGTGTTTGTTGTCGAATCGATGATGGCGGTCGAGTGGGAGAGGCGGGAGGCGATGTAGGAGGGGGAATGAGGGACTCCGGAGGTGCTGAGGATCTGGAGAGGTCGTCAGATGGCGAGGGTGAGGAGAGGGAGGAGAGAACGTACAGCTTCCACGTCTTGTAGTCGAGCTGGAAGCATTTGTAGACCATCTGGAAGAGACTTTGCTGCGCCCGACGGTGGTTCTCGAGCTCCAGCTCGGAGATGGAGGTCGTAGACGTCCAGGTAGAGGGGAGAAAGCTCTTCCATCGACGAAATCCACAGCTCATTGATGGCACCAAGCTTGAACTCTGCACGATCGAGGTGGTCAGCGAGTTGAACGAGGTCCAAGGAGCGGGGGAAGCTCACCATCCTGTCCCTCCGCCGCGACCCTCTGATAATCACGAACACACGCAACGACCAGCGCGCGTGCTGTTCCCAGCTCTTCTTCGCTCGATGAAGAGCTCGTGTCAAGGCTGCAGAACATCCTCAACTGGGTTGTGCCCAGCTCAGCGAGCACAACCCAGGGCGTTGGAGGTGTCACTTCTCCCGCGGCGAACGAGGCAAAGACGCGTGGGACGTCTTCGCAGAGCAGGCAGTTGTAGGTCGGAAGAGAGTTGGGAAGGTGCTGTTCGAGTAGGGAGAGGATGGGCGAGAGCTGGAGGTGTTGGTGCAAGGACATGGACCGCTGCGAGAGAGGACGCGGCGATCAGAGGGGCTCCCAGGGCGGCGTGAGGCAACGTCTTGCACCGCAAAGCCGAGGAGAAGCTCACCTCTAGCAATGAAGACGATACGGAGCAGTTGGAAGACGCGAGCGATGGAGAGAGAGGAAGAGTCAACTCGAGATCCGCGTCGTCGACCACGCGTTGCGCGTTCTTCGGGCGGCCGTCGACGACCAAACAACAGCTAAAGAGCAATTGTTCTGCGAGCACAGCAACGAACGAGAAAGTAGAAGAAACGTTGGAACAAAGACAAGTATACATTCGATCCACCTCGTCGAATCAATCCACCCTCCTCCTCTTGTCCTCCCTCTCCCGCTCACTCCCCCTCGGTCTCTCCCTCTCCCTCTCATCCCTCCTCCTCGGACTCCTACTCCTACTCCTACTCCTACT
>JANGFH010000264.1:0-20309 GCA_025758715.1 Glaciozyma martinii | reverse complement strand
TTGTTTGTTGATTTTGACCTCAGTCGACCGGAGTCCGGTCAAGCCAAAACGAGTTCAAAGTTCGAAGTTTTGGACGCGTTCGTCTCCTCACTCGCTCCCAGTCAAATCTCAGCACTCGACTCAAGCAACTCTCCACCCAGCTCACCACGTACGTCCCCTCTCTCCCTCCACCCTTCCGAGCCGCTGATCTCGCGTCGTCGTCACCTCGTCGTCGTCGTCGACAGACCTCGCCTTCCCAACACCCACCTTAAACCCACCACTCCTCTACACCCACGCACCATGTCTTCCTCGTCCACCATCTCCGGATCCGCCAAGAAGGTTCAAGGTGCGTTCCTCCTCCCCCTCCCTCCTCCCCCGTCGCGTCCTCCGGTGGCAACTCGCGTGCAGGAATTTCGCGCTGACTCTCCCTCTCCACAGGCGTCCCCAAGTACGTCCCGGAGCGTTCCTCCCTGTCCTGAATTCGTGCTAATCGGTGTCGCGTCGCGCAGGGGTCTCGAGGCTTGGAACCAGGTACGTCGCTCCGGAGGGAGGCGGAGAAGAAGGAGGGCAAGCTGACCCCATCGCACCACACCCAGTTCTGCCGTGAGAGGGGGGAGGAGCTCAAGGACGAGAAGCCGGACCAGAAAGGGTCGGCTCGCATGCGTCAGATCAAGGCGGACTGGAAGGTGTGTTCGACCCGCTCCCTGTTCGTCGACATAGCTGATCCGGCTTCCTGGGAACGCAGAAGAGCCCGATGAACAAGAACCGCGATCTTGCGAAGGGCGGTTCGAGGAGGTGAACTCGTCGTCGTCGTCCTCTCCCTTCCTTGCATCCCCTGTCGTAGCTTCCCCTTCGTACCCTTGTCCCTCAAAGCAGCTCAGTCGTTCAGTGCATCAAGGAAGTGCGAGAGATGAGCAAGAGAGAACGCAGCATCGCCTTCTGGCGGAGAAGTCGAAGACGCGTCTCCAGTCGAACCCTCCTCGCGCCGGGCAGGCTCTACCCTCCCTCCAACGACCATCCCAAGGAACAGCGAACGAGCAGAGTCGCAAGCAGTTCCCCAGCCCAAGCAGTCCCCCCGCCAGTATATCAACTCGTCTATATTACGCTCCCTCCAAGACCGCCACAAGGCCCAATCTAAGGGTCAGGTCCGAGCATGAGTTCCGGCCTCACGAGCTTATCGAACGTCTCCCCATCCAGCATCCCCAGCGCAACCGTCGCCTCCTTGAGCGTCAGTCCCTCCTTGTGCGCCTTCTTTGCGCACTTGGCGACGTCTGCGAAAAAGGCGTTAGCAAGTGCGAGGAGGGGAGAGGGGAGGGACGCACTGTCGTAGCCGAGGGTGCTGTTGAGGATCGTGGCAAGCATGAGGGACTCGTTGAGGAGCTTGGCGATGCGGTCCTCGTTGGCGGTGATACCCACGACGCAGTTGGTGGTGAATGATCGTGCGCCTGCGAAGTTCCATCAGCCAGTGTTCCAGAGAGGCACGAGAAACGACGACGCACCATCGGCGAGAAGGCGGATAGACTGGAGGAGGTTCTTGATCAAAACGGGCTTGAAGACGTTCAACTGCGCCGGCCCAACGCTCATCAGCTTCCCTCCCTCGCCTTCTGCGTAAAAACGAGAAACGCACCTCAAACTGTCCGTTCGATCCAGCGACGGAGATGGTCATGTTGTTGCCCATGACCTGCGCCGCGACCATGGTAAGAGCCTCGCACTGGGTAGGGTTGACCTTTCCAGGCATGATCGAGCTCCCAGGCTCGTTCTCAGGGAGACTGAGCTCTCCAAGTCCGCACCGAGGTCCGGATCCGAGGTACCGAATGTCGTTGGCGATCTTCATGAAGGAGCAAGCGAGGACGTTGAGAGCGCCCGAAGCCTCGACGATCGCGTCGTGTGCGGCGAGAGCCTCGAACTTGTTAGGGGCAGTGAGGAAGGGGAGGCCAGTGATCTTGGAGATCTCGTCGGCGACCTTGACGTCAAATCCGGCGCGGGTGTTGAGTCCCTGCACGTAGGGGAGATCAGCCGGCTGGAGACAGGGCAGCGAGGAGGGAGACGTACGGTTCCGACGGCGGTTCCTCCTTGTGCGAGCATGGAGAGGCGGGGGAGAACAGCATTGACGCGCTGAATGCCGTTGGCGATCTGCTGGACGTAGCCAGAGAATTCTTGGCCGAGGGTCAAAGGGGTAGCATCCTGCAACCACGGCTCATCAGCTCCTGCGCGCGCGACCGGGAATGCCGAGGACAACGCACCTGGAGATGGGTACGGCCAATCTTGATGATGTGGTCGAACTCGAGCTGCTTGGCGTACATGGCGTCGTGGAGCTGCTGGAGGGCGGGAAGGAGGGACTTGGAGATCTCGACGACGGCGGAGACGTGCATGGCGGTGGGGAAGCTGGAGCGAGCGCCAGTCAGCTAAAATCGCGGAGTTCTTGAGGAGAAAGAAGCGCACGTGTCGTTGGAGGATTGGGACATGTTGACGTGGTCGTTGGGGTGGACGGGAGTCTTGGATCCGAGCTGGCCACCGAGCATCTCGATGGCGCGGTTGGAGATGACCTGCGCGGAGCCTGCGTTAGCTCCTCGCCCACGAATCTTCGATAGCCAAACTAGCTACACACCTCGTTCACGTTCATGTTAGTCTGGGTTCCAGAGCCAGTCTGGAAGACCACAAGAGGGAAGTGGTCTTGTCCAATCTTGCCGCTGATGACCTGGTTCGCACAAAGATGGATCAGCTCCAGCTCTTCCGCAAGACGCGCCAGGATATCTCACCTCATCGGAAGCACTCTTGATCGCCTCTCCAACAGTCTTGTCCATTCCGTAGGTCATGTTGACCTCGGCCGCGGCCTTCTTCAACACACCAAAGGCCTTGATGAGAGGGACAGGCATGCGCTCAGAGGGTCCTCCGATGTCAAAGTTTTGGACAGAGCTGCATAGGAAGCAGGGGAAGATCAGCTTGCGTTCTCCCGTCCGGGAGCAGCAGAGGAGGCTGAGTCGCGTGCCCCCTGTCATCCGCAAGTCGCCTCCTCTCCGACCCGCCCTCACAAAGCCACCACCTCTCCCCCCCAGCTTCCCTGATAGCCCCAAGCTACGAACGTGACTTACCGCTGAGTCTGCGCGCCATAGTACCGGTCTGCCGGGACCTGGAGATCTCCAAAGGTGTCCTTCTCGAGGCGGAACTTTTGCTGTCCAGGGAGAAGGGTGGGGAATTGGGACATGGCGAGGAGGCGAGGAGGGAGGGCGTGGGGAGAAGAGACTGTTAGCACACGACCGGAGGAGAGTGCGGGGTGAGAAGAACGAAGGAAAACCAACTCCGAATGCAGATGGTTCCGTGAGATCCGTCGAGACCGCGTTCCTCCGATTCAAAGGACACGGCTGGGAGAGGACAGGGAGGTACTCACGAGGAGGTAGGCGTGCGAGGTGAACGCCCTGCGAGCGTGTGGAGGTCCAGCGCGAGCGAGAGGTCGGGCTGCGGCCTGCCGAGTTGGGATGAGCTCAGTGAGCTGGGGTTCAGCACGAGGGAAGCTGAAGGAGCTCACGGAGATGGAAGAGGCCTTAGAGAACGACATGCTGCTGGTTTTGAGAGACGGGACGCTGTTGGGAGACAAGGAACAACTCCGAAAGACTTGCCCCAAAAACTCGCGGAACAGGTCGGGGTCGTCCCTTCCTCGAGGGCGAGCTCTGAGCGCAAGATTGTTCACCCTCCTTGGACTTGACCGCACAGCGAACCACTGCTCTCCACTGCTCGACGTCTAGCGAACGCTCCTTGCTTCTATTCCAGCACTTCAGAAGGGGTATCGCGACGCGTCGACCGGCTCGCCCTCCTCCTCGTTCATCACCACGATCCCTGCCGCCAACTGCTCCTCGTGGAGCTGATCAAGGTACGGAAGGATAACGGGCGTGTACAGGTCCGATCCCTTGTACTTTGCGACGTCCTCGGGCCAACTCTGCGTGTGCGGCGAGATCAGCAAATCTGCTTCGCAGGGTGTGGAGCGACAAGGACTCACGCGGATCGCAGAGGCCATTCGACCTGGGACTCCAGGCTCGTTCGCAATGTCTGCGACCTTGTGAAAGTACGTCCTGCGCACAGGGTTAGCGGTTTCGGGAGGCGGGGAGGATGGGCGAGCGCACCTGATGGAGAACAAGATCGCTCCGTGCTTGGGCAGACGACGCAATGCCTGACGCTCGGTGCGGAAGAAGACGTCCAGAGGGCTGCAAAGGATCGATCAGCTCGGATCGACAGGGAGGAACTGCTCGAACGGGACTCACTCGACCGTCGGCTTCGGCTCGATCCAGTTGGGGTCGGTGCTCGCTGCCAGCTTCTCGGGATTCGGTCCCTTGGCTCTCTGGTCAAAGATCTCCTCGGGTCCGTTCGTCTTGTCGCTCCAGTAAACTTGATCATCGATCTGGAAGAAGTACTGCGAGGGCGAGGTCAGCTTCGCTCTCCTCCCAGCGCAAGTTGAGCTAACGTTGTTGCGCTGCACAGGCTTGTCGACCTTCATCTTCTGGAAGAACCGCTCCATCGAGAACTTGAGCTTCTCCTTCCACTGCGGGACAACGCCACGGCTGTGGATCTCCTCCAACGAGCAACCGATTTTGTCTTCCAATCGCCAGAAGCCTGCGCGCGTCGAAAGGTGAGCCAGGTCCGCAGAGAGTGTTGCGAAGAACTCACCAGCAGTGCAGATCGATCCAGCCTGGAAGCTGTGAGGGAGGTCAGCCAACGTCGGGGATGCAGTGCGAAGCAAGATCGCAAAGAGGGCGCACAAATATTCGCCCGATTCGCCCTCCACCATCACCGCCAGATCATCTTCGACGAGCACTGCACGACAATCCTATTAGCGTCCGTCTCGCCAACGCAATCCCACGTCAAAACTCACAACCAGCCACCTTCATCGGGTTCCACTCGGCTCCCTCCCTCGCCTCAATCTCCTTGAAATCAAAGAACTCCCCCGTCACCTCATTCTTGACGCTAACCACCGCTCCCCCCTCCTGCCCGACCAACGAATCCCCCCACGTCTCGGGCTTCTCAGCATCGTAGTTCGCGCGAGTGACCTTGAACAAATCGGGGTAGCGAGCACTCATGAACGACGCGATCTCGCAGAGCGCTTCGAGTGCATGAGCGTGAAATCCAGGTAGAGTCCTCGTAGCGAGGGATCCGCGTTCGTTCGTGCGAGCGAGGCGGATCGCGTGCGTCTTGCGGTAGCTGCGAATGGAGTTCAGTGGCGTGCGAACTGGGAGAAGGGGAAGGGACGGACTGGTTATCGAGTTGGAGCCAGTCGTCCCAGGGCATTACGCGGATTCCGAGGTTGATGGGGTACGAGGGACCCCAGCGGAAAGGTCGGAAGGGGATCGGTTTGGTGTTGTCGATGGAGAACGAGCTCCAGGGCGTGACGGTTGGGTACGCAAACTTGACGGCGTCCCAGACTGTATCAAGAGGTCAGCTCGAGATCTGGAAGCTGGGAGCAAAGGAAAGGAGCTCACCTCCCCAAGGACGCGTCTTCTCAGGCGGCGGAGAGGACGGCAGCTCGCTGGCGGAGGAGCGGCTGTAGCGAGCCCAGAGCTGGGCGAGGACGACGAGGGCGAGCAGAACACCACATCCTAGTACTGTAAGACTCATTGTTGAGAGGGGGAGAGCTTTGTGGAGAGGAGAGAGATAGAGAGATAGAGTTGTGGATAGAGCTGCGATTGCAGATGAGGTTGTTAGCCGCGCAGTCGCGTCCCCTCCTGTAAGGTGGAGGCCCTTTGTTTTCGGCCCTGACTACGCTTTCTTGTCCCTTCCGCACCAGCAAGATACCCCCGCCTTCCTCCAGAGCTCTCGAAGGGGCGCGACAAGAAACTCCGAATCCTCACCAGACCTGAGGGACCCTCGCTCCCTCGCTCTCAGGTTGGCTTGCTTCAAGCCTACAGCGCCCTCTTGAATTGTGAACAGCATTCAATTTTGCAGCCAAAAACCTCCCATCCTGCCCCAGAAACAACACCACAAAGCTCCTCGTTCTCGTACAGTTTCAATTCCCCCACCGTTCAAACCTGCGAAGGAGCTCATCAGCTTCCGCTCCAACGCTCCAACGCAACGACTATGAACGGATGAACGCACCACCAACTGGGTACTTGTCATCTTGATATACTCGACCTGCTCATCGAGCCACTTCTGCGTCGTCTCGACGTTGACGACCTCCGATCCTCCACACCCGTCGTCGTCGGCAGCTCCGAGTGCGGCCTTGGACGCCTCGAGACGAGCTGCGATGAGGGCGAACCGTTCGGAGAGGAGCTTCATGCGGTAGACGGTCCACTGGTAGCTGCGAAGCAAGGGTTAGTGCGAGCTGGGGGAGGGAGAGGAGGGACGAACTTGATGCGGTTGCGCTTCGTGATTGGGTGGATCGTGGTGAGGACTGCGGAGAGGGTTAGCGAGGGCAGCGAGGGTAGAAGGGAAGACAAGTACCTGATCCATCGCGAATGAGGGGATCGCGAGCGCGGAACGAAGTCACCATCGTAATGCGCTGGAAAGGGCAGTTCGTCAGCGAGGTCCCGACGAAAGTGGCGAAAAGACGTACCTCTCCAGAGTTGTATGCACGAAGAGCGGCGTGTTTTATATGCCTACCCTGCATTACGACACAGTTGCCAACTCCAGGTCCTCGAGCCTTGACGACTCGACCGTCGCCACACTGTCAGATGAAAAGCGTCAGCGAGCGTCGTCGTAAAGCCGTTCGAGCAAACTCACCTGAAGCGCAGTCTCGCCACCGATCATGCCAGAGCAGTCCGAGAGCATCAGGACGCAGACAAAGGGGTACGAGTCGTAGTGCCAGGTGCTGTCGAGTCCCGCGTCAGTTCCCAATCGCGTTCGGAGCGAGAGGAAGGAGGACGAACACGACGTTGTTGGGGCTGTTGCCGTCCTCTGCTTCGGCGAGAGCTTGGTACTTGGCGATATCGGCGATGGTGCAGCTGAGCTGCGGAGGCGCAGGAATGAGAGGCGACAACTTGACGCCGGCCTTTCCAAGCTCGCCCAATTGATAATTTGTATGTCCTAGCTCGAGTTCCATCCTGCGAAGAGCGTGAGCAGCTTGAGCGCGACCTCTGCGAATGAAACGGGACGTACACTGGAACGAGGTCAATACCGGCTGCTTCGCTGACCGCACGAATGACCTCTGGCGACGTCCAGGCTGCGTGCACGAACGGTGCCACATCCTTGGTGTACTCCCTCCCTTGAAAGGCGGAGAGGTACGAAGACACGGTCCATTTGTCGATCACGTTCTCGCTCAGAATGTTGCGGCGGAGCTCAGTCACACCCTCGAGCGTGAAGAGTGGGAAGGGTGCAGTCACGCCGATGGGGGAGATGCCGACGTCCTCGAGCGCGAGGTCCTTCATTGAGAAGACGCTCGAGGGCTTCTCATAGCAGAAGTGCGTCGTGGGGTCGAACTTCACGGGCGAAGTCATGGTGAGCGGAAGGTAGGAGGGAGAGAAGGTCTGGTCAGGGACAAAAGAAGTCAGTCGCGGGCCCCTCGAAGAACTGAGTTCACGCACGGGGTCGAAAGTCTGGACTCGGGAGGGAGGCCGGTGTTGGAGGGAAGTAGGTCGGGTGACTGAGCTGTTGAAGCTGAGCCTGAGGAGGGTTTGTTGGAAGAAGGAGAGCGAGGAGAGACAAGTTGAGAAAGGACGCTTGAGGAACTGCGGCAACGATAAGGAATTCGATTGAAGATCGGCTCTCCAGGCCTCCACATACAAGCCTAAGGCGTTAGCGGACGCAGGAAAGGAGGAAGGATCGGCAGAACTTTGCCTGTGATGCGGTGCAAGCGAGCAGCAAAGGCCCGCCACAGCACCGAAGCAGTGGAGGCACCTCGCGGAGGGGTAGGGTACCGGGCTCTACACCAGGCTCCTCGTCGACGTTCATAGCACACATACTTGGCTCGCACGCTGATTCCAAGTCTGCGCCTGACCAAGTCGCGCGACAAGCTCGACCTGCGAGAGCAGAAAGCCGTCAGCTCCCCTCCCTCCTCCAGTAGGCCCACACACGCACTCACCCGAAAAATACAGTTTGATCTCTCTCCAGTCCTTCCCTCGCCTCTTCTGCCCAGCAGCCGCTGCGCTCGAATCTCCCTTGGTGACGTCTTCAGCGAGAAGCAGAGCCGTCGCTGGTCGAGGAGAGAGGAAGCCAGGCGAACAGCGTTGGAGCGATCGGACGGCCTTGGGCTTAGGAAGAGACCACTGCCAGTGCGAAAGCAGTAGAGAGGCTGTCGACGCGTTTGGAAGAGGAACAACAGGCGCGACAACAGAACGCTTGTTATCTTCTCCCAGTTCCACCTCAAGTCCTTCTGAGCAACGCTCAGCCCAGCTCAACTCAGCTCAAGCTAACCGTCGCCGATTCCAGAGAACCCAACCAGCAGCGCCACTCTCTTGTGTGTCGTGTACAACAGCTTTCAGCTTCCCCCTCGCCGACACTCCCTCCTCCCACCGTTCTCCCTTGAGCTCCTAGAAGTCACGCAGCGCGCGCTGGCCGACGTAGAACGCGGAGCCAAAGTCTGGCGAGCTGAAGGTAACCGTGGTATCCTTGGCGACTGCGAGAGGAGCAGCGTGAGTCCTTCGTTCCCTGCCAAACGTCGTAGCTGGGGACTGACTTCGAATGACGTCTCCGGGAGTGCCAACGATCCTGATTCCCGCCTCGACGTCCTCCAAGATGATGGTGCCCTCGAGGATGATCTTGAGCTCGTGGTACTGCAGCAAAGCAAGGTGAGCTGTCGTTCTCTCCCCAGCCGAGGATCCCAGCTAACCTTGTACGTGTAGACGAAGGGCTCGTCGTTCTTTCTAACCTTGAAGATGCCGCCGCTAATGGGCTTCTCGGCATCGTCGGTCACGTACACGTCGTCTGAGGAGGAGGAGGTGAGCTGCTGGACTCGAGGAGGAGGTGAGGAACGCGCGCGTACCGATCTCTGCTCCCTTTCCGAGGTCGATGAGAGCGGTGAAATCACGGGCGTTCTTGGTGACGATGATGGACACTGGCGGGGAAAGTCAGCGGGGAGCGATGAGGACGCCTTGGAGGCGCGAGGGAGCTCACTGGTGAGCTGAGGTCGGCCTGCGTTGAATTGACGGAGATCTGCTTCTGTAGGAGGATTTGGAGGAGCAAGAACCCTTGAGCTGGACGCCAAACAAAAGCCCTACCGCGCCAAAAACCCATTCTACCCCACAAGACTGCGGATAGGGCGATAGGCGTGCCTCCACGTTTTGAAGTCCTTGGGCGATTCGCTTGCTTCTCCCCTTTACCCGCTCGCTCGCAACCCGCCTCCTCAGATCCTACAGCCGCTGGACATGCTAACCACCGTCTCGACTGGGATCCCTCTTCTCCCTGCTGTCGTGGGGCTTATCGCCTCCGTCCTCCTGCTGGTAACCGCCTACGCCTGGTACTCGAGGGCTGCTCCACCTGCAAAGCATGTTCAGCCGCCCAACCTCGATCCCGACCCTTCTCCGTTCCTCGACTTTGATCTCAGGACGGCCAAGACTCGAGATCACATCTACGTGAACAAAACGCTCAGGTACCCTTACTTTCAAACGATGTACGTCGGTTTCTCGAGCCTTCCTTCGCTAGGCGTTGCTAATTCCTCAACGCAGGGCTCACCAACCTATGCACATCGACAGTGCGCCACTTCCCTCCCTCCTCTTCGAGTGCAAACTGACGAGCGGAGCAGATTGGATCGAAATCGACAAAGAGTACGAGCGGGACCTTGCGATGAAGAAGGAAGTTGTCGCAGAGTTCAAGGAGAACGTACTCAACTCTCTTCCTGAGAACGACGAGGCTGCTGGGGAACTGCTCGAGACTCTTGTCGACTACTTGCCCAAGGTGCGCGGCGAGGACTGAATTCCGCAACGTGCGCAAGCTGATCGTGTTTTGAGGCAGAGGTACCCGACGCTCTTCGAGTTGATCCCTGGCGGCATCTGGAACAAGGTCACCGACGAGCGATTTCCCGAAGCAAACAGCTTGCGAGGCATTCCTGCCCTGATGGTCGTTTCGAGGTTCGTCGATCGCTTTTCTGGCGCGAACCTTGGTCGCTGATGCTTTCGGTCAGGCTTGTTCAGGACGACTTCCTCATGGGACGAGAGCGCGAAGATGGCCACATCTACTTTGTCGGGGGAGTTGTCGCTCACCCTGGTGCGTCCCTCAGGCTTCGCTCCGTGGCTCCGCTGATGCCCAAGTCGCAGGATTCTACGACCTCAGCGCTCGGATCAACAAGTCGATGTACCAGATTCATCTCCACGTCCCTCACTTCAACGACAAGATTCTCGTTTCTGTCGAGCGCACGCTCAAGCGGTTCGAGGCACACCAGCCGTTCGAGCGTTCGAGTTGGGAGATGGTGGACGACTACAACTTGCACCGCCGTGCGTGGCTTAACCCTTTCCCTCCCTTGCGACGTCACTCATCCGCTGGCATTGCAGATGGCATGGCGAATATGAAGGAAGGCGACAAGTGGAGGGAATCGCTGCACCCAAAGGATTACCTCTTCCGGTGCGTCTTCTCCTCCCAACCCACCCTTCCCCCCTAACTCCCTTTCGCAGAATCGACCACCAATCCTTCCGCAAGATGCCCAGATCGCGTGGCATCATCTTTGCGTCCGTCCTCGCCTCCCCTCCTCGCTCCACCCACTGACCGAGCCTCCGCAGCGTCCACCCCATCCTCCGCCGACTCGAAGAATTTGCCGACTTGCCAATGGTCCCTGCGCTCCTAGCGACGATCCACGAGAAGGGAGACGAAGCGCTGATGAAGTATAAGCTCAATCACACATGCGAGTTCGCTCTTTCTGTCGTCGTCGATCTCGCTGACGGTTGGTGCAGATCAAGAGAAGATGCTGCCGTACCTTGCTGAGCTTACGAAGAGCCAGATCGAGCGGGGGTTGATCAAGTACGTCGTTCGCTTTCTCTTGCGGAGTTCCGAATGGTGCTGATTGCTGCTCTGCGCAGGGGAGACGAGGATTGCGCTTGCTTTAGGGATCTTGTTCAGTAGCGGTTTGGATGATGTTAAGGAGATGATTTCACGACCACAAAAGCCTGCAAGACGAGTCGACGACGCGTCGACTGGGGACCCCGTGAGATTCAAGTGGACTTCGCGCGCTCGTCTCGTTTCTCTCCCTCTCCCTCCCACCTCGATGCCAAACATGTCTGTCGCCACCAAGACCGACCTCGACCTCGAATCCGCCTCGTCCACGGCGTCCCTCACTCCCCCAGTTGACGCAGCCCTCGCCAGCCCTCCTTCCGACTCCTTCGCCAACGTCCTAGCGACCTCCCTCTCAAAGCTGGCCTCCGCCCTCGAAGCCTCCCTCCTCGATAACCCCGAAGACGCAGAGCTCAAGCGTCAGGAACGGCTCTTCCTCCGCTTCACGGCGGAAGTGTTGACCGAGGGTGGGGCGAAAGTCGAGGGTGCTACGACGGAGGTGTGGGAGGAGACGGAGGTGCTGGCGATTGAGGGAGGAGAGAGTGGGGAGAGTGGAGAGGATGCTGAGAGGGCTTTTGGGGTTATCGAGGTGCGTTTGAGAACTGCCCAGCGGAGGGAAGGGAGCTGATGATGCTCCGTTGCGCAGGCGGCTGATAGGGAGCGGGAGGAGACGCTGCGCGTACGATCTATTGCCCACCGTGCTTCTGGTGCGGGTTGATGACTGTGTGTGCGCTTAGGCGTTCAACTCGACTCTGGAGAAGGCACTCGCGGACAAGGACGTCACGCTGAGGGTACGTCCCCTCCTTTCGTGCACAACAGCTTGCTGACTTCTCTCTTCCTCTCCAGCATGCTCAGCACGAGCACGAGGAGACCATGCGAGTGCGTTTGAAGCTTCTCCTCT
This sequence comes from Glaciozyma martinii, assembly GCA_025758715.1. Classification (NCBI taxonomy): domain Eukaryota; kingdom Fungi; phylum Basidiomycota; class Microbotryomycetes; order Kriegeriales; family Camptobasidiaceae; genus Glaciozyma; species Glaciozyma martinii. Next base: position 8,530 of record JANGFH010000264.1, on the reverse strand, counting down.
ACCCGCGAACCTAGCTAAACATCACTTCGTCGTCGCAGCGCCTCATTCAAGGCCACGAGGAGACGATCCGCGTCCGTCCTTCCCCCTTGCCTCTCGCCAGGTCTCCTCTAATCCGGTCTTTCCCTTCAGCACATGACGCACGAGCGGGAGGAGACGAACAGGGTGCGTACCCTTCGCGTGTGGCCAAGGTGGGATCCCTGCTCACTTTGAGCTTCGCAGCGCATCGTCACCGATATCGCATCGATGGTTCGCGTCGAGAGGCAGTCCTGAGCTGGGTGTGGTATTGCGGAGGGATAGTAATCGCATTTGTTGGGCTGCGACGCCGTTGGCCAGGTGTCGTGCGAAGCTGCGTGCAGGCCGCGAGGGAGAGGAGTAGGACCGCTGTGGAGAAGCAGATGTGAAGCTCGGGGGAAACGATTCGGATATCGCGAATAAAGAGCAGGGCGCTGGAGATGAAGGGGGGGATGCGAGAGAGCAGGGAGGAGAGGAGGAAGAGGGAGCAGAGCTCGAGGACCGTTCAAGTGAAGGTGGATCGGAGCGGGGGTGAATCAAGCCAGGATTCTTGCTTGGATCCTCGTCAAGAACCTGCCAGGGAGTCCAGACTGCTTGCAGGAGTCCTCCGTCGAGGGAGAGGGGGGGAGCAGAAGAGCAGGAACCCGATCACTGCCAGGCCGCGTAGAGCTTGTAATGCAGCTTACCGCTCAGGCTGTGTAGAGCTGATCATTAGGTCTATCTACGCGTTTGAAGCGGAGAGCGGAGAGGCTCCCTTGAGGGAGGAGTTGGGAGAAGGAGAAGGAGCAACACCTGTTTCTCTTCCTCCCCTTCCCCCCTCGCCCACGCCCTCGAGGCGAAGTCAACTCAGTCCACCAAGCTCGCCCAACCTCCTCACAACCCTCTCAACCCTCCAAACCAAAGGATCTTCTCGTTGCGCCAGCCGTAGAGCTCTCGGCAACCTCCCAAGCTTCCTTCCTCGTGAGTCCACCTCTCCACTCCACCGCAGGGCAAAAGAGCTACACGCGTTCAGGCGAGAGCTGCCGTATACCTCAGCAGCGCCGGGAGCAGGGCAACCACGCCCTCATTATGCTGACCACTCGTTGCAGCTTCTCCTCCTCCCTCCCCTCCTCCATCCCGCCATGCATCTTCTCAACTACTCCCTCCTCCAATCCACGGCCATCACGGCCGCCTGCGTCGGTCAATTCTCCGGCACCAAGGCGCAGGAGATCTGCGTCTCTCGTGGCGGGACTCGCATCGAGCTCCTCCGCACCGACGCGCAGACGGGCAAGCTGGAGAGCGTAGCGGAGGCAGAGGTCTTTGGGACCATCAGGAGTCTCTCGGCGTTCAAGCTGACTGGTGGAGCAAAAGGTGCGTTGTCTCTGCTCTTGCGCGGCGAGGAGGGGGAGGTGGTGCTGATGTGTTTTGTCGGCGCGCAGACTACATCATTATTGGGTCCGACTCGGGGAGGATCGTGGTGCTCGAGTACGATCCCGAGACGAACGGGTTCAACAAGCTTCACCAGGAGACGTACGGACGTTCGGGCTCGAGGAGGATCGTACCAGGTCAACACATCGCGACGGATCCCAAGGGGCGCGCGGTCATGATTGGCGCGATGGAGAAGAGCAAGCTCGTGTATATCCTCAACAGGGTGCGTCATTTGGCCTGCAAGGCGTGCGTAGAAGGAGCGAGGGAGCTAACACGGCTGGTTCGCAGGATGCTGCCGCCAACTTGACGATTTCGTCTCCCCTCGAGGCGCACAAGCAGCGTTCGATCATCCACTCGATGGTCGGTGTGGACGTGGGATTCGAGAACCCTCTGTTTGCGGCGCTCGAGGTGGACTACGGGGAGAGCGATCAAGACCCCACGGGAGAGGCGTTCAAGGCGACGGAGAAGGTGCGTTCCCGCGTTGAGAGCTGGCAGGCAGGAGGAAGCTTACGCCGTGATGCGCAGATGCTCACCTACTACGAGTTGGATCTCGGTCTGAACCACGTTGTGCGAAAATGGAGCGAGGCGACGGATCCTCGAGCCAACCTCCTCGTCCAAGGTGCGTTCCCCACCGGCCTCCGTGAAGACCGCCACTAACGCAAATCTACTCACGCTCAGTTCCTGGAGGACAATCGGGATCATCGGAGAAGTTCGACGGACCGTCTGGCGTGCTGGTCTGCGCGGAGAACTACATCATCTACAAGCACCAAGGCGCGAAGGAGCACCGAGTCCCCATCCCCAAGCGCGCCAGTCCCCTCTCCGACCCCAAACGCGGTTTGATCATCATCAGCGCCGTCATGCACAAGATGAGGGTGCGCAGCAGTCTTTTCGCTTCCAGATCACCTGCTCACGTCCATTCTCCTCCCAGGGCGCCTTCTTCTTCTTGCTGCAAAGCGAGGAGGGAGATCTTTACAAGGTCACGATTGAGCACGAAGACGAGGAGGTCCAGGCGCTCAAGATCAAGTACTTCGACACCGTCCCCGTCGCCGCCTCGCTCTGCATCCTCAAGTCGGGATTCCTCTTTGTCGCTTCCGAATTCGGCAACCAGTACCTCTACCAGTTTGAGAAGCTCGGTGACGATGACGACGAGGCCGAGTTCTCTTCGGCCGACTACGAGGACTTTGGCGCTGGACGGCACCCTCTCCCCGCAGCGACCTTCCGCCCTCGACCCCTCGACAACCTAGTCCTCGCCGATGAGCTCGACTCGCTCAACCCCATCATCGACGCAAAGGTCGAGAACTTCCTTGGCGAGGACACGCCGCAGATCTACACGGCGTGCGGACGAGGAGCGAGGAGTACGTTGCGGATCTTGAGGCAGGGATTGGAGGTTGTCGAGGCGGTTGGATCCGAGTTGCCCGGAGCACCGATCGCCGTGTGGACCACGAAGCTCAAGGCCGACGGTGCGTTCATGCCTTTGCGTCGTGTACCTCCTTGCTGACGCCGCTTTCCGCTCGCAGATCAATACGACGCCTACATCATCCTCTCCTTCGTCAACGGCACTCTCGTCCTCTCTATTGGCGACACGATCGAAGAAGTCAGCGACACGGGCTTCATCTCTTCGGCTCCTACGCTCGGCGTTCAGCAGCTCGGCGAGGACGCCCTCCTCCAGATCTACCCGCGCGGGATCCGTCACATCCTCCCCGACAAGCGCGTCAACGAGTGGAAGGTCAGCCCGGGGCAGACGATCGTCTGCGCGACGACCAACAAGCGCCAGGTCGTCGCGGCGCTGTCGACGCAGGAGATCGTCTACTTTGAGCTGGACCTCGATGGCCAGCTCAACGAGTTCCAGGAGAGGAAGGAGATGGGCGTTGACATCTTGACGATGAGCATCGCCGAAGTGCCGGAAGGTCGGCAGCGGACGCCGTACTTGGTGGGTTCCGCGCTCGTCGAACCGAGGGAGCCGATTCTGATCTTTGCTTCGCGCGCAGGCTGTTGGTTGCGCTGACTCGACGGTTCGGATCATCTCCCTCGATCCCGACAACACGCTCGAAACTCTCAGTCTCCAAGTTTGTGTATTCCCTCCTCAGCTGCACCACTCGAGCTGACGCCGCTCTTCAGGCCTTGACTGCTCCTCCTTCATCGATCGTCGTCGCCGAGATCCTCGACGCCAGCATCGACAAGTTCCACCCCACCCTTTTCGTCAACATCGGTCTCCAGAACGGTGTCCTCCTCCGAACAGTCCTCGACGCGATTAGCGGACAGCTCACCGATACCCGCACAAGGTCAGTCCATGCTTCTGCTGTCCTCGACTCCTCGCTGACGTTTGATCCTTGGCAGGTTCTTGGGTTCTCGACCAGTTCAGCTCACTCGCGTCCCCATCCACGGCTCTCCCGCCATCCTCGCCTTGTCCAGTCGATCATGGCTGAACTACACGCACCAAAATATCCTCCAATTCACTCCTCTCATCTTTGACACGCTCGACCACGCCTGGAGCTTCTCCGCCGACCTCTGCCCCGAGGGTCTCATCGGTATCACCGGCAACAGTCTTCGGTGAGTTTTGTCCTCGGCGCGTCTCGAGGTGCGAACACTGACCCCCTCCTGGCTTCGCAGCATCTTCACCTTCCCCAAGCTCGGCTCCAAGGTCCAACAAACCTCCATCCCCCTCTCCTACACCCCTCGCAAGATGATCACCAGCCCTTCCAACAAGCTCCTCTACACGATCGAAGCCGACCACCGCACGCTTTCACCTCAAGCGCAGAAGACGATCCTCGCCGATAGGGTCGCCGCCGGCGAGGAGATTGACCAGGAGGTCGTCGACCTTCCTTTCGAGACGTTTGGCTTGCCTCGAGCAGCAGCGGGGAACTGGGCATCGTGCGTGCGGATCATCGACCCTGTCGAGGTGCGTCTTTCCTTCTCGCTCTCCCTGAGCACCCCCTGACTGACGTCGCTGCAGGCTACCACCATCTTCAAGCTCGACCTCGAGGACAACGAAGCCGCTTTCTGCGTCGCCATCGTCCCCTTCCACACGAACAAGGACGAGCTCTTCCTCGTCGTCGGAACGGGTCAGGACACGCTCCTCCAGCCTCGCTCGTGCAAGTCAGGCTTCCTCAACACGTACAAGATCCTCGAGGATGGTCGGAGTCTTGAGCTGCATCACAAGGTGCGTTCTCGCAGCCTCGACGCTGTTTCGCTAGGAATGCTGACGTGTCGCGGCGCAGACGGAGACGGACGACGTTCCTACGGCGCTCATGGCCTTCCAAGGTCGGCTAGTGGCGGGAGTCGGCAGGGCTCTTCGCATCTACGACATGGGAAAGAAGAAGTTGCTGCGAAAGACGGAGAACAAGGTGCGTTTTGCGTCGAGACTCTCCGGCAGCGTTCGCTGACTTCGTTTCTTTGCAGACGTTTGCGACGATGATCACGACGCTCAACACTCAAGGTTCTCGCATCATCGTCGGCGACATCCAGGAGTCGATCCACTACGCCGTCTACAAGGCCCCCGAGAACCGCCTGATCGTCTTTGCCGACGACACCTCTCCTCGCTGGACGACGGCCACGACGATGGTCGACTACGAGACGGTCGCCGCGGGCGACAAGTTTGGCAACGTCTTTGTCAACCGACTGCCGAAGAGCGTGAGCGACGAGGTGGACGACGACCCGACTGGCGCGGGGATCATGCACGAGAAGGCGTACCTCATGGGAGCGCCGCACAAGACGCACATGCTCGCGCATTACCACGTCGGCGACATCATCACGTCGATTCAAAAGGTCTCGATGGTCGCTGGAGGGCGAGACGTACTCCTCTACACGGGACTCATGGGGACCGTCGGCGTTCTCGTTCCCTTCGTCTCGAGCGAGGATATAGACTTTTTCTCGACGCTCGAGATGCACCTTCGGACAGAGGCACCGTCATTCGTCGGTGCGTTTTGCCTCGTTCTCTGCTTTAGCGTTCTCTGCTCTAGGAACCCTCTCGCTGATATTTTATCCCTCTGACCAGGCCGAGACCATCTAGCGTATCGGGGAGCGTACGCCCCCGTCAAGGGCGTCGTCGACGGCGATCTCTGCAACCAGTTTGCCCTGCTTCCGATGCAGAAGCAGGCCCAGATCGCACAGGAGTTGGACAGGACGACGGCGGAGGTGCTTAAGAAGGGGGAGACGGCGGCGGGCAACTCGTGGTAGTTGTTGGGGTTCGCTCGCGATTGTCATGTATTCACAAAAAAGTTGTATTGGGAGGTTTTGCGAAGCTTAAGGACAGCAGTGGCGCGCGCGACGAACCAGGGACTGCCCTCAGGAGGAGCGAGAGCGAACTTGGGCTTGCAGGGGCCTGCCGGGCCTCGCCCACTCGTCGACGGAGGCACGTTGGGCAGCATGTGGGCAAGCGCTCTGGTTCCTGGGGTATAAGCCTTGGGTCACTTGGAATGACGCGAAGCCTATAGCCTGTTTGTGTGATCGAGTCCCTCTCGGAGTTCGGACGAGTCGAATTCGTTCTTCTGGGCGATCTTTCTCGTCAAAGTGCTTTCCCCTACGGCCCTTCCAGCACTCTGTTCCCCCAGTCCTCTCGCCGTCCCCGCCTGCAGCAGCCTCGAGAGCCTCCCACCGGCCTCTCACCGCGTGCCTCCTCCTCGCCTTCGACCTTCGAACCTCCCGATTTGGAGCTCATAACCACCCCACGTTCCAACCTCCAGCACGCGCCCAAGCATGGGAGACATCTACTACCCTCCACCCCTCCAGTCCTTCGCCTACTCGAGCTACCCAGCCCAGCTCAGCAACCCAGACCACAACAACGCCCAAGCGTCGGCAGGCTCTTACCTCGCCGCCCTCCAGTCGCAACTTCGCGAGACGGGGCAGGTCAACGCTGAGCTCCTGCGGCAGCACCAGATGGCGTCGGGCGGGGGTATGCACAACGATGGGCGGATGATGATGAGCGGCGCGCAGGGGAACGGGTGGGCTCAGCAGCAGCACGCGGGGCCGTCCTCGTACCTCCAGCAGCACCAACAGCAGCAGCAGTACGCTTCTGGTTCCAACTCGGGTCCGATCCCAATCGCCATGCGCCCTCAAGCCCAGCAGCAGCGCCACCAGTCGACCCCTCCCCCGTCCTCTGCCGATGAACACTCGCTCTCGCCTCAGCTCGAAGAGGAGACGGCACCGGTTCGGGCGGCCAGCAAGCGGGGGAGGAAGAAGAAGGGCAAGATGGAGGAGCAGGGCGATGGTGAGTCCCTCTCCCTGTGCTGGACGATGCTGGATCGCAGCTGACGTCATTTTCGTCTATCGCAGCGGAGCATCTCGACGATTTGGATGGTGCGTCGTGCCCTAGATTCCGTTTTGTTTCTCCCAGGGACCTCACTAAAAAGTTGTTCCACACACAGACGACGAAGGTGCGAGGGGCAAGCGTGGACGTCGACCTAGCTTGAACGCAAACGAGGTGAGTTGTCCCCGATCTCCAGGGCACTTTGGCGTTTGCTGACATTCGATCTCCCTCCCAGAAACGCAAACTTCAAAATCGAGCAGCTCAGCGCGCGTTCCGCGAACGGAAGGAGAAGCACGTTCGCGATCTCGAGGAGAAGGTGGCGGCGCAGGACGACCAGCTCCATGCGTTTCGCGATATGATCACTCGGTGCGCCCTTTCGCTCATTTTGCCGTCACACACGTACTGACTTTCTCCTCCCCCAGTCTACAAACCGAGAACGACGCTCTTCGTCGCGGGGAGAACGTCCCTCTGACGTCGTTCAGTCTACCACCTCCCCCGGACTTCCCCTCGCGCCGCTCCTCGCACTCCCAAGTCTCCGCATCCGAAGCGCACCCCTCTCCTCCCAACCTCTGTCTCCCCTCCCCTCCTCTCCCTCCGCACCCCGTCCCCGCGCCAACGATGCAGAGCTACTCGTTCGCTCAGTCCCCCGACACGGGCATCAACGAACCGACGATGACGCTCTCGCGAACGCCCGTCAGCATGGAACGAGGCGGGGAGACGCCCGAGCCGTACGCGTCCTACAACCGCTCGAAGACGGGGTACGCCCTTGCGAACTACCTCACCTCGACGGCTCCGACGCCTATGAACTCCTCGGACGACATGAACTTTGACTTTGACGCCCCGTTCGACTTCAGCAATGCCGTTCCCCTCCCTCCCCTCTTCCAAGACCTCTTCGACGCCTCCTTCCCCGCCGCCTCCTCCGCCTCAACAGCGGACGACATGGCGGACGACTGCTGTCCCGGCGATACGGACGACGCTCCGGCTCTCCCTGGAGGACGACTGCCGTGCGACAAGCCCGAGTGCGATTTCAGCGTCATTAGCTGTGCGCTGCCGATCCCTTGGAGGCCGCAGGCGGTTGGGAGTGGAGTGGGGGATAAGGAGACGTGGGTGTGTAAGCAGGCTTGGGGCAAGTTGTGCTCGCATCCGATGTTTGGGCAGTGCGATGTCGTGCGTCCTTTTCTCTCTTTCTCATTCGTGCGAGGAAGCGATGACTGATGCTGGTTCGCGGTGCAGGACGAGCTGTGTAGGGAGTTGAGGGATCGCACGAGGTGCAGCGACGATGGGAGGCTGGTGATTCCTAAGTCGGAAGTCTGTGAGGTCTTCAAGAGTATTCCGGGGCGGGCGAGGGCGAGGAGGGAGGCGGAGGAGATGAGGGAGGGTGGACGTGTTTGAGCTGGTCGATTCATATTCGCCTTTGACCCTCTCGAGTACTGTTTCTATAACCACACCTTGTTCTTGTTGAAAATGCCACCCCCCACTTTGAGGCATTCCCAGGTCCGAGAGCGAAGAGCCACTACAACATCATCGACTTGCACGCGAGAAGCTACCCCCGAATCTCCCACCTCCCCACATCCCACTCCCAAGCTCCAATCTCCTTCCCCCCAGCCCTCCTCAGCACCCCTACGAACCCCTCAGTCTCTTCCATCCTCCCACCACCTTCCAGCACCTCCTCCAGCCTAACCCCCTTCTCAAGCTGCTTCTTCGCAGGGGGGAATAGGGAGATGTGGCAGTGTAGCGGGATCGTTTCTGTCGCCGTACTGGGCAGCAATGGCGGAGCGAGTGGATCGGAGGAAGGTGGGTGAGGAGGGGGGTTCGTGATAGAGGGGAACGAGGGAGGGAGAGATGGGTTCGGGAAGAAGGCGCCGG